>BEXV01000638.1:42549-53973 GCA_003118195.1 Hemicentrotus pulcherrimus | reverse complement strand
CCAACCCCCCCCCCCCCCATCTATCTTTTATATTATTGTTTTTTTTTTCTTTCTCACAAAATTTGTACAATACTGTAGGTTTTAACAGGTGCTTTTAGCAATACTTCATGAATGCTGCAATCAGGTTGACTATAATATAGACCTGGGTTCTGTTTCATAAAACTTGTTATCAATATAACAAGTGACAGTATTCAGTAACTTTTATAAGCTTCTGATATCGTGGCATTTGATTGGCTGAGAGCAAATTTGCCATAAAATTTAGCACTTGTTATCGATGACAAGTTTTATGAAACAGGACCCTGTAGCGTTTCTTCATCCCCCATCATTGCCTGCAAAATGAGAAGTGTCTTTCCCCTGCAACAGTTGCCATATATCTGTAGCCTGTTAAAAATGGCGCATGCATGGCATGACAACATGTACACATACACGTACGTGAGTTGTTGACTGAAGGAATTACCAACAAGAACAAGTGCAACACAGCAGCAGCGAGGCAGGACAAGTGCGCTCTTCACTGCAAAATTCATGAAGTCTCTGTCAACTCTCCCAGGCCTCGGGTCAAAGTGCCCTCCTGTTTTCCCCTGATGGCTATATCACTCTGATGATAAAGAGCTAAGCCAAGCCGAAGCTCCAGAAACACGTGCTTGCTATGATCATGGACCATGGACTGAACATAAACAGTGGAAAAGTCCCCAAGATTTCCCAACAGAGGAAATCTCTAGCTTTTTTCACATCTTTTCATAATCCACCTTTATTTGGTGAAGAAAAAAGAAAAGAAAATGAAAGGCAGAGTCACAACTTTTGATGGGGATATTGTCATTAAAATCCTGTCTTTCTTTCTTTTAGCCTGGCAAGAATTACATCGGATAAAGATGACGAAAATGCAGCACATTTTGAGCTCCATGTCAGAAGCATAATTCTTCAATTTGATAGAAGTGTAAACTCAATTCTGAACCAGACTGGTATCAATATTCTGATCAACTATATGAACTAAAGTATGCATAAATGATGCAACCCATGAAAGTAAACAAAATTGTTTCAATCCTCAAGTCTCATACTTCCTTGACTTTTTTTAATTTTACAAAAAGCTCTTGACATGTACTTTCTAGAAGTCCTGCAAAATTAAATAAGAGAACTGCTTGGGTATAAAGTTATCTTTATTGTTTCAGTTCGTTCTGAATTTCTGGAGGGCGATAAAAAGGTAAGATTTCTCAAAAGGAGGGATACATATTCTCTCGTCCTGAATCCAGGGTTATTTGTGTAAAATAAATCTATCGTTCACATGAGTTCTTTTTAATCTACACTATTAAAGATAAGCTAATATCTAAATAATCCCTAGATAAATATTCATCATCTATTGCTTCTTTGATAGAAAAATAAGAATTTAGGTGTTTTTTGTTTTGTTGGGGGGAGGGGTATCAAGGCTTTTCATCACCACTATATGGGACATCTGTTTCATTCTGTTATTGTAGCTGAGTTAATTCTGTCTTTAAAACAAAAGCAACAGCAACAAAAACTTGCACTATATTAATTTTGCAAAAGCAACATGCCTATATGTACATGTTCATGTAACGAAGGTGAGACCACTGTAAAACTATGAACTTTAGCATTTTCACATAAAGAGAGAAACTGAAAAAAAAATTGTACCATTGACTCCCCACTAATGTTTTGTTTTGTTATTTTCCAGAATACAAAATGGCATGCGTTGGGTTGGTACATGTACTAACATGCAATACATGTACATGGGTGTGTTTCACAATCCCTTGATTTAGTAAGAGAGACGTGTGTGCGTAGGAGGGATGAGAGTTCATCTTCATATAATCTGCCTCACACACCCAATTCATGTGCTCTCTATTATCATTGCAGTTCTAGATTTAAAGATTAGAACAGATCAGCAAATGAAGAAGAAAAAAAACAGAAGAGGGGCAAATTTCACCTCTTTCAAATTAGATTTAGCTGATAAGAGATACATCATACAGTACTTGTACATGTTCATGTTGACTAGAGACAGTCAACGTGCATGATATCCCAGTAAATTTAAAGAGAAAGTGTAAATGACAAAATTTTAATTCGTACTGCAGTTTCTGTTACAATAGAAGTAACACTTGAACATTCTTCCTGTTGGTAAATGAAATAAGATTCATGAGAAATAAAGATATAAATCAAATTACATGTGTATCTAGTACTACCAGTTCAGCTACCAGTACCGGTATATATACTTTACCAAAACATTTGCTTGTTTGTTTTTTCCAACATGTGTATCTTCTCCCTACAAGTTTCCAGTTTTTCCTCAGAAATTTTTGTTTTCCATCTGAATTTCCCCTTATAACACTTTATGCAACAAAAATCGACATGGGAACTTTAATAAGTGTGCATGAAATTCCCAGATTTGCAATAGTTTCATCATGCCCCATATGTCTCTGTAGTACAGTTAGTGAGTTTCATATAAAGCCAATGATAAAGAGAGTTATGAATGTTCGAAATATGAGATCATTTTAACTATGGCGAGTCTCAAATTGTTAACTTTGCTAGTGGATTGTGACTTAGTAACAGACAACTAAAGAGGGAAACGCATCATCCGTTACCACACATGCAAATAACCCACTTTTGGTGTCAATTTTAAGGAAATTTTGTTAAATTTAACCCCCTTTTTTGTCAAAACAAAGATGAAATCTTACTTTGGAATACCCTATTTATAAGATTGTAAGGACACTTTCGCAAATTTCGCCCTATTTTACCATATTTCAAGGACATGACATTTATACCTTTTTTTCTTCTTCTTCCCGATTTTCTCTTTTCCCTTTTCCTGACCCTTATTTATCAATTTCGAGGACACCACTGCACCCCTATTTTGTATATTTTGAGGACATTGCTTGAAATTTACCCCTTTTTCAGCGATTTTGGTAATGTCATGCGGTCCCTAAGTCACATTGAGTGACCCCACCGGGATATAACTCTCTTGTTTTTTCCAATTTCATTCAAACTTTCTCCAGTCTGCTTCTCTGATTTTTCTGCTTTCGTTTAGAATTGTTTGCTAAATTAAGTTTGGATTTTCCCTTACAGATAAATCTTCAGTTCTTGCAGACAACTAATTTCAACTGACTTTGATTTTAAAAAAGAGAAAGAAATGAAATTCACCAAGCACCAATGTTCACCAATAGAGACCGATAGATACTTTCAATGTGCAGTACTCGGGGGAAATGAGTTTGAATGATTTTCTGAATTCCGATGTTACATCTCAATTCCAAAAGTAACCAAAATGTCTACATTCTTAGTTTTCTAAAATATATAAAAAAATATGATGAAAATGCATTTAATCTAATAAAACACCTTACATGAAATACAAAGTGCATCTAACAAACAAACAAACACAAAATACCATAAAATACAGTATGGTACAGTACAAGTCCCAATGAATACGAACAAAGTTTGATGTGCACAAAATTTAGAAGTGATGTACATGTACATGTACAATACATGTACTGTAAACTTCATAAGTTTTAATTCAAGGGGTAAGGAATGCCAAAACTTAGGGGTGGTGACTGAAAAAAAAACCTATAATATATTTCCCATTTCTTTCAAATGACGTTTATGAACTCATGGTACGATTCATTTCATATTGGATAAAGTACTTGGCTACATTATCTACACACATGTACATGTAATATGTACGTCCGCCATTATGTGTACATGTTAGGAGCTACACAATACAGACTGTATGTGAATTTTGAATCAGCCCACATTGTTTTGAAGACAATGAAATTCATACCAATTCCACAATGTGGATTGTAAAAGCATGCAATGAAGTTCATGCGTACAGCAAACTGAGCAAAGATAGTACTTCTTCATGTTGACCAAAATAGATCATTGTATGCACATGTGAGTCAGTGTAACAGAGCACAATATACGCTCCAAGATACATGGCAGAGCTCTTGTTTGGGAGGATTACTCATAGCCTAAGCAGCTCTGAAGTCAGGACTCAACACAACCCTGAAAGAGAGCTACATAGAGTCTACATACGGTCACACAATGAACCAGTCCTAGACCAGTCAACGAGATTTGTAAGGCAATGCCATGCTCCGTTAGTCACGCACGAGAACCAGTACACTGACTCACTTCTCATTGGCCCGTGTTGATGAATTGGTGCACAGAACTTTATGGAAGTTCAGTTCAGTGCTCTTTCTCAGATTGACTGTGCGACAAAAGAGGGAGCCCTTTCCCTTACTGAACTCAGAGCTTTACCATTTCAAAGTAAAATGTTTTGGAGTTCTGCCAAAACTTTTTTTTCCATAGCCACCATTGCAATATGTACATTGTATGCATGAGTATTTTATGTTTGATTTTTTCCCCTCTTTTCCTCTTCCCCTCTTTCTTTCTATCTCTCTCTCTCTCTCTCTCTCTTGAAAACATTGAATTGTGGTGATTTTCCTTACAGATTTGAAGGCTTTCTTTCTATTCACCCTCTAGCTCGATTTTGATTGTAAATACCAAAAAAGTGCCACCTTTCATTCCAACATTTGAATCATTGGATTTCATGTTTTTAAGGTAATGTATACTGCTTCATCTAGTTTCATCTCACAAAACCTAAATATCTTATTCAATTAATATCGATTTTGAAATTGGTATCCCAATGTATCAGAAAAGGTTGATCATCTAGTATGGTGTGTACTGCAAGGTTCTGGAATCATAAAAATAATAAGAAATCTGGCCCTGTCTTCGTAAAGTTACAAGCACTTTACACAGAAAGATGTATAACCTAATTAGATAAACTTATTTATCAAATATATCAATAAGTAGGCGGTTTCCCGCAAAATTTTTATCATCATGTATTATACTGCTTTCAAACTGGCTTCACACCAATGAAAATATCGATTGAATTTTCCTCATGTAAACAAAGGTGAAACTGCAGTTTTCCCCCTGTCGCTTTCTAACTGCCGATGAAATTCTCTTGCTGTGGCAAGCCCATGCCAGAAGTGATGAATTATTGCGTAATTATTAGGCCCGCACTCCATCAAGCTAGCATGCAGCATGTTAAACCATTAGTCAACAAACAAAGCTGCTTACGAAAGGGCGCGTACACTGCGACCTTTGACCATTTTAATTGCTGTTTTAATCGCCTTTTTCTCCCGAAGGCTTTCAAACTGGCCGTTTCATCGGTGTCACACCGATAGAATGAGAATTTCTCCTGCTCCTGAGCAGGAGAATTTAATCGCCTATTTCTCTTCTTTTCATCAGCTATTTAATCGCCTTTTTCTCCTCTGTTGCTTTCATACTGGCTGTTTCATCGGATGCGTCCTGATGCATCCGATGAAAATCAGTGCAGTTAGAAAAGGGTATTGGTCAAAACATATTCTTTCACATGATTGGTAATATGAGCTTCCATTTCATTTTTTTTAAATTGGGGCATTTCCAATACTGGTCTTTACCTTTAAAGAGATGGTTCATTGAAATGTGGAAAATGGGCAAATTACACCTCTACAGATTGCTGAGAACATTAACAAAATGAGCAAAGTACTTTAGAAGCCCTCACTGTTGTGAGGAATAAATTAAATGCAATTTTCTTACCCTTTCCTGAACCCACTCACCAAGTGAATTGACTGCGTTTTTTTACATGCGAAACTATGACGTCACAATATGAACGACCTACATCACACATTCGGGACAATGTTGGATACCAATTGCAATTTTCAGATACCGGGGTTAACGTTGTTTGTATATTTACCGCCAGTGGTGATATTTCCTCTATTTATGGCATTTGTAATGAGATACAATGAATAAATGATACTTTCTACAAATGTTTGTTTGATTTTTATATTTTTTCCGTAACATTTGAGCATAAAAATCAGAAAAATAATCACATATTCTGAGGGCACTTCAGCGTGTATGTGTCTGATCTGGAAAGGCAAAGGACATTTTGCATTGCTGACCTAACGACTCTTTTGGAGTAAAATAGGCGACAAATTTACATAGAAATGTCCAGATATTCATTACACAAATGTGGGATTAGGCTGAGCAATTTACATTTTTGGTAAATTAAGTCGTATAGGACCTGATAAATCGAGAGAAACAGATCAGTCCGGTTTGCAATTCAAGGCTAGCTCAAACGCGGGGCTACGGGCTAGGCTGGATAGCAAGCTGCGCTAGATTTGATGCACGCATCGAGGTCAGTGTATTGCACACATAGTACATGCACAGAGTACGCACGCACGGCTACTAGCTACGGTAAACTTGAACGCTACATCGACGATATATTCACTCGCTTTTTGGAAGTTATATACCTTTTATCTTGACTAACGTCAGATTAAGAACCAAAACCATTCCATGGAGGAGCTTTCTGGAGTATACTCAAGTATGTTTTTGTCCATATCCATATTTCCAGAGGAATTTGATGAAGGTAAACAGCGTTAGGTTTAAATGGATACGGTACTCGAGAGTCAATGCAATACATGTGAATAGCACGCAAAGTGCATCTCGCACCGTCGTCAATCATTTCAGCTGAGCGTCCAGCTGTTCATATTGTGACGTTACTTCAAAAATCAGCTGGCTTACAATGTTTTTGGGGTGTTGAGTGGGTTGATTTTTTCGTCAAGTTCAATCAACCTTCATAAATTTCGCTCGAATGTACAAATTACACAAATGTAATGATTTTACTCAGTGTAATTTTTCGATTGCAATGATACCAAATTCAGTCAAGTTTGAAATCAATAAACCATCTCTTTAACACTATTACAAGTGCATGGAAGAAATTGGAGCCAAAACCAGACCTCATTGTGGGTCAAATTTTAACACAAGGCACACATACAGAGTTACAGACTGTAACAAGTTCATTTCGGACCCCTCCCAAAATGTAATTGAGGGCTCGGTGGAACCCTGGTATTCGGATTTTTAAAAATCAATGAAGAGAGAAAAAGAAAGGAAACAAGAAGAGAAATTAGGCACAAACTCTTTTGCTATTGAAGGTGACCAGCCAAAATGAACTACCGGTTCATGTAAATTTATGCGATTACATGTGTACTGATGTGTGGCTTGGTATCTTTCAAAATTTAAAAGAAACACTTTTTTTCACGCAGCAGAATATTTGGGCATACACTTACGTATGAGGATGGTGGTATGTAAACTACCGGTAGAGATTTTTTTTGATTTTCTTCAATCTTCTCTAAAGGTATTTGTAAGCCTTCAGAGGGTAAACACATGTATTGTAATTGCATGTTCCACTGTTATCTAGAATGGCAGGCCTACACATGTAAATTTTAATACTCGAGTCAGTTGGGTGATTTAATTTTTCTACACATACTACAAAGTAACTTCTACTGTACGTCATCAATGTAAACATAATGTCATGCGCAGTTCCATAAGAGAAATAGCTTATTTGAGAATTTGTAATCAATTTGCGAAAAATCCCATTCCAGATTTGCAGGAATTAACAGAAAGTCAGAAACACATCATTTAAGAATTTGCTTAAACCAAACCTACATGTAGATAGATTTCTGCACTTTTCAACCATCTCAATAAATGAACAATTAAAACCTGTCTATAATGACCCTCTAACCGAAAAGATTTACATGTACCTGAACAGCTCCATACTTAGTCCATACCAAATACAATAAGAGACTGAAACAATCTCCCGCCAGGCGTCAAAAACCAATTTAAAATGCACATTGCACGGAACACCATTTAGATCTATAGACGTTTAGTGCTTCTTAGCGATGTTTGGTTACCATTCTGAGATTCTGAGATTAATGAGGGGGAACAGTAGCTACTTTGAACAGATCTAGAATTCTAGATGACCTAAGTTAATACAGAGGTTCTGTGAAATAGTTTATATTTCTTTTCTTGATGGACAATGTACAAAAGGCCTGGTAGCCCGGTGGCCATTAAACTTAAAGAGAGAGGTGGCAATGATGAAAATCTTTGACTTTTCTGGCATGTAACAATTACAATTTGTCTGAAGCCAGAAGGGCATTAACTCATAAACTTTAACAAAGAGTTATTGCCCTAGGTACTGAGTACTGGCTCTGCCTCTGAGACTGGGCGACAACTGCAACTGAACAGCCCCGACAAAATAATCAACTCATCAAGGACCATGTCATGATCATCATTCTCCATCTGTTAATTCAGTGAGTTAAAACTACATGTAGATACACTTAATGTAGAGATAAAAACTGGTGTCTTCAGAAAAAAATACCAGCTGAGGCTGAGCCATATTCTCCACTGTGTTAATTTGAACCGAAACTAGCAAACGCACATTTCAATTCAATGGTGTATTGATCAATCAGCTGTGAGCTGGCCACCCCAGCCTTCGAACAGTGCACATTACTACAATGGCTGCGAACGCTCAAACCATGGAGTTAGTAACTCCATGCTCAAACTATAACAAAGTCAACAAGAACCGCCGATTGCGGGCTGCTCCACCAAAAAAAAAATAGGACGAAGTTATATCGGGACAGTGCAGTGAGATTGAATTAAATATTTAATAAAGTAGACATACATTATTATTAAGAAGTGAAAAGACAGGAAGCCCACATATGATCAAATTATTGAAAAAACGAATAGAAAAGCATAATTTTTCATTAGAAAGAGGGACGCCGCGCCGAACTAAAGTGGCCCAAAACAACATAATCCGCGGGTGATACACTAAGTGTGTCAATTCCGCACCGAAAATAACGGGGGCATACGGCGACCGGGTTCGACCGGAATACGTGCACGAAGGCACAAACAAGTTAAATAAAATACTTACCACAACTTGGGGTTGATTTCGCCCCATTTCGCTATTTGAACAGTTCCCGTTGGGTTCAGATTTTACTTTAGACTGTCCACTTTCTTGTGCTTTCACATTTCTCGGGGCTCTCTTGTTTCTGTTTTCAATAATTCGTCGATGAAACTCTTGTGTATCTAGCCTTTCTTGTTCTCTCCTTTGAGGAATGGAAGCATCAAAAATTCGAAGAGATTGCACTTTTCCTTTCCGAACTTTCTCAATTCTCTCTCGCAATCGGACGACTACCTGTTGTTTTCTGGGGGACAGGTAATCCCCCATAGTCTCCCGTAGAACCACTATGGTGACGAATAAGCCCTATTAACTGCCCCGAAATTTGGGGGAAGCTCTAGTCCAATTACGATTTGGAGCTCGACGACAAGAGTCTCGGAAATTGGTAGCGAGTCAGAGGTACGGCTATACGCTATACGGTGTACTATACTATCGAGTCAATACAAATAACTCCACAGTACATACAGTCGAGTCTAGTCGCGTATACACGCACGCTATCTAGCTATCTCGATCACGGGCACACACGGGGTTACCGTACCGCTACATACATGGGACATCCACAGCCAACACTTGTCGAAAACCAAAGCAGAGGCGATAACTGTTGCCAATTTGAAGGTCATTTACAAAGTTGAAAGATTGCAGAGGTCTCCGTTATAATTGTTTTTCAACAACTGTAGCTCGATTGTTTGGTCATTGTTTCGGATTCACAAAGAATAAAAATAACACAATTCATTCTTTAAATATTTGTTGAACTGAAAATTATAACTGTTCTGCCATGTTCTGGCCCCCGTCTTATAATCAGTTGCGATTCATCAATTTGCAGGCCAACAAAAATGAAACCGAAAGATAATACTAATTTAGAACTTCCCTCCAACGAAATGGCTTGAAAACGTCTCTTAGGTGGGGAAAACAAGGACCGTTAGTTGTCGAATCGTTTTTAGGGATTGCATTCCTTTTATTATTGGTCTGATTTTCAAACCCTGTCCCGAATGGTCGTACGTTCTGTGCTGCGCAAAGCCAAAGATTCAATCAGTTTAATAGTTTGGAGTTTGGACATTACATGAAGTGGGTTATTGATGTAGAAAATGTTACATAGAAAAGAAAGGAGTCAGTCACTCACTCATCTGACCATGGACCTGATCTGACAGAGTGAAGTCTAGCCAAAGTAAACGGGTTTCTTTGCATAATTTGAATACTAGTATAAAGGACACTGCCAACGTTTACATTTTCACACGGGACATTTACGTCCGTTATTCCTGCAAAGTTCTAACGGTTCTATGATGTTGGCTGCCAATTCAATGGGACATAGTCAGGGACACAGGGATGGGTGACTGCAACTTACTTGCGATCGACTCTTAGATGACTTGCGATTCATTTGGTATTTTACTTCAATCGCAAGTAACACGGGGCCAGCGAGTGAATCTTCATTCGCCAGCGAGAGTCGGCTTTAAAGGACAAGTCCACTCGAAAAATAACTTACTTTCAATAAAAGCAGAAAAATCAGACAAACCAATCAAAAAAAGTTTGAGGAAAATTGGATAATTAATAAGAAAGTTATGATTTTTTGAAAAAGTATGTAAAACTATGGAACAATGAGATTCACAACATAAATTGCCAAGATGGTTATCAGTTTGTGACGTCATGTCCTCACAACTTGTCAATTGCTTTACATAGTTTAATCCAATTATAAATTTCCCTTTTTATCCCCCAAAACTTGATTTCCCATGCCTTTGCCCAGGTTATATGATTTGTATCATATTGCGTGTGTGACATTTCCCAAAAACTTTTATGAATTTTGAAGGATTGAAACTATTTTCTGAATATTGTATTTCATAATTGTTAATTTTTATATAAATAGTTTATCAATTTTTTTTTTTCATGATTTATTTGGACAAAAATTACTCTTTATTTGTGCATCCACACAAAAACATATTACTAACCATCTAACTTGGATGCTGGTGTGAAGAAATAGGGTGATTATACAAGAAATAATTAGTGCATAGTGAGGACCATACGTCACAGACTCATGAGTGAGTTGCCAATTTGTGTAGTGATTTTTAAAGTTTTTCATGTCATTAAAAGTTCATAACTTTCTTATTAGTCATCCGACTTCGCTCAAACTTTTTTTTGATTGGTTTGTCTGATTTTTCTGGTTCTATTAAAAGTAAGTTATTTTTGGAGTGGACTTGAGCTGCAGACAAAACTTTTTTTTTTAAAAAGGGGCTTATTCATGGGTTGCGCAGAAGTGCCGTGGGCTACATAAATCCACACGTTATATTTAAGAGATTCGGGATAACATCTGAATCTCTTTAATGAAATAAAATTCAAAATAATACTAGGTCTATGTTAAAATTTTCATTTTGTTTCCCTTGTTTAAATTAAACTCATTTAGAATACTGTTGAGAGAAAAAAAAATAAGTTGATTGAAATTGCCTTTGGTTGACTTATGAAAATCTTTGCGATCGTTTTTCCAACTTCTATCTCAAATCTTCGATGGCAAACTGGCAAAAACGCGAAAGATGCCGGGGTGAGGCTGGTCAAAAAATAGTAAACCACTGATTCGACGGACATTAAATCTGACAGTCTCCGAGACTCTGACCCCTTGAACCCAATCATTTTTATGGAAACCCTTAAGATTCAATGGATTTCCCCGCCCCCCCCCC
>BEXV01000638.1:2318-13889 GCA_003118195.1 Hemicentrotus pulcherrimus | reverse complement strand
TTTGAATGAGTCCCGATAAATGGTTGACTCCTTTCACGATGTCCAGTTGAACAGCTCCGTAAAAATACGGGCCTCGCTGCTGTTCTGTTCGGTTTGGTTGCAAAGCTGCTCCACAGAATGTTTGAGTGACTTCACCTCCTTCCGCAGAGAGCTAATCTCGGTGGAGAATCGCCTTTCCATGGTTGCCATGGCATCCAAGACCTTGTCGACATCACTACTGCTACACTTAGTTCGTGGCTCCTCCATCGGGCGCTTCCTCCCCGCCGAGCCTGGTGTGTTGTCTCTTGGTAATGTCGTGTGGGTGAAGACGAACCCATGGCTAATTGTCTTTATTTCGTCATTCGGCAATTTGTGTATGCCTTCATCACCTGCCGCCGATATAGGAGAGTAGGCCCTCTCATCGATAATGGGGGTCGGTGGAGATGCGAACCCGCGATCCATACCCCCATCATAGCCATGCATGCCTACCGTCAGATATGGAGAGTGGTAAGCCATTGTTTAATCAGAAATACAATCGGGAGCGAATGGCAGGTGTCTCGTCTTGTTGAAGGCTAGAGCAAAAGTGACAATATGTAAGTTATTGGCATGGAATGACGAAATGTTCAAAAACCGATGATGGCCAGATGCGTTGTTTGTAAACTAAGCCGGACGGGCGGTCTTGGCCTTCGGCCACTCCACCTCAGGTCGATGCCCTTCTTGGAATTTGTCTGTGTTCCAGCCTGCCGTTGATTCCTAGTAGTAAACACATTTCGTGCATGTTGGGATAGTTCGCTTGCCCATGATGGCACGTTGGCTGAAAGGAAGGGTTTAAGTCTATCGTGATGAAGAATCGTTGTTTTCCCCTTCGGACTAGTGCGAATTTCAAATATTAATTCACTTTGCTTTCTCAGGATTACACAAGGGCCTATCCATATCGCACTTTTTAGTTTAGGAGATAGGCCCTTTTGCCTAGTGGAGTCTAGACGGTAGACTAGGTCGCCGACTGCATAGTTGTTGACTGATGTACTTAAATCATAATTCCGTTTTTGTCTCGACGTACTTCTCCCAATGTTATCACGAGCTAGGTGCAAGTCCCGTTCCCAAATTTGACTCCAATTATGGTTTGGCAGCAGCAACTTCAGCAACTTCAGCAACTTCAGCAACGGGCGTTTTGTTCCTCTGAAAGTATTTTGAGAACAGCTTTGACACCTATTCTTTCTCCTCAGCTGTCCACTTGTGAGGTGCCCCTACTTTCTTCCTCTGCTTCTTGCTCTTTTGTATCTTCGTACCTGTAACAATAAAGTAAATTGCACATGCTTGCTTTCAGTTCGTCAGTAGTTCACGGATATGAGCTTATACCCACAGGAATAGTTGCAAGTCCCGTTCCCAAATTTGACTCCAATTATGGTTTGGCAGCAGCAACTTCAGCAATGCAGGACTTTAATTTTGATGAAAATGTGCTAGAATGATTATTATCTGTGAAATATGAGTAGTTTTGGCATAAGGTCTGGTAGTACACACTAGGCATTATGCACTACAGACCAATCACAGATGAAGAGTCCCTGTTGCCATGCCTCTTCTATAAGAGCACCAAGCCTCAGGTAGGATAAAGTTACTACCGCCTCCTCCATAACTTTGCTTTTTATCAACAACATCATTTGTGTTGCTTCGATCACTTGCACAGTAGACTTTTGGTGAATAAAGATACTAGTGATCATATATACTGCTAATTGTGTTGGTTGCGATTTGTGCCTGTGCAATAACCTGCTAAAGAGAACCCACTAAGTCTTCAATAGACATTTAAGTGTATAACACACAAATACTATATTATCATTTTTGATTTGTGTGAGTTTCTCTTTGTAGGGCACCTACACACAGTCACTCACATACACATACATTTAACAAGTATAATCACTGTTTATTTAACAAAATAAAAAGTCAAGGAAAGCATTTGAATTGTTTCGATCAAACATGTAATGTAAATATGCATGCAAAAGACATTTAAGAATTATAAGAATGATAACATGTGTGACATTGATACAAATAATATCACAATAATGAGATGTTCAAAATGTTGATTCGGCTTCTTTCACTCTTTTTTCCCATCCATGTAACTTTCCTATCTTCACTTTCCTTCTTCCTCTGTGGCTTTTAGTCCACAGCCTTTCAGTTTTATTGGCGCACGTCCATTTGATTCTGGTGCAAAGCAACCGACGACTTGTTTGCTTAGTTTTCTTCTGAACAACTCTCTCCCCTCTTCAGTCAAATGTTTACTATCCCAACGATAATATCGATCAAGTCTGTCAAATTGCTGGCAGGAATCTATGTATGAGCAATTGGTTAATTTTTTTTAAAAGAGAGGATGTGCTACTGAATGTTATGATATAATGGATTTTCATAAAGTAAGTCTTGAGTCCCATCTTATTCCCATCAATCATCCGCCACCACCGTAATACCGGTAAGTTATATTTAGGGAAGACATACAAATCATACAATTTTGTAAAGCAATTGCTCGAGGAGCATTTGGGTGATGGTATAATTATCAACACCGATGTCATCCACTTCAGAGAATGACAAGTCCATCGTACTGCTGTTAGGTCTCTTCGAAGAGACTTTACTTGAAGTTTGATAGTTCAGATACGGTAGTAAAACTCGACATATCGTCACCATCGTCGGTCTATTCGAGTAGCGAAGACCATTCAGAGATGGAACTCAAGCTATCGTCATCATAACCATTCCATTCATCTATTTTCCATTAAAATCAAAGTAAACAATACATAACAAATGACCAGCAAAATCGAAAGGACCCCAAGATAAGCAAAGCTTGTGAGAATGGGGCCTTGTACAAAAATAAACAAAACAAGCAAATTGCAATAACAAATATTGTAAAACTTATCAAAGCAAACATACACCCACCCTTATTCATTTACATGCACACGGACACACTAACACACATCACAGGCAGAACATTGTACAGAAAAAACTTTTTACATCTTAAGATAAGGAATTCCAATCTTGTACATGCTGGAATCTTAAAGGAGCTACACAAAGAAAATTTACTAAAAACTGATAATTAGAACAAATTACATATGGATGGAAAGATTTTCTCTTGAAAAACACGAATAATTTGCTGAGAAATCATATAGATATCGTGGAGAGGCGTAAAATGCAATTTTTCAAGACCCTTCTTAAACCCCCAAGCGCCCCCGAACGTAAGCCAAACACACGAGCGTAGCGAGCTCTGAATAGTGAGGTCACACCCTGGACAAACAGCTCGGTACCGGCTGCTAGCTTCCGCTTAGTCCGTCTAGCTGCAGACCAAGCGGAAGCTAGCAGCCTTTTTTTAACAGCCGTGTCCAGGGTGTGACGTCACACGAAGAACTACGACAAAATACGAAAAAATACGAATAGGCAGTAAATCTGGATCTCAAAACTAACATTTTTGAAAGTTGATTTCTGCGGGCCCAAAACATATTTTGAAGAGGAAATTTGTTGTAATTGATCAGTAAGGCTTTCCCTTCGCAATGATATGAATTTTGCATTAATTCAAAACACTTTTGCTTCTTGGTGTGACTCCTTTAAAGTATGTTGGGTCAATGAAGTGCGTACAAAAGGATAATGATAGTTCAATTTATTTCTGGTTTCATGAGAATGGAAAAAAAGAATTTGTTTTAAACATATCATTAAATATTGATAGGAGCTCTTGTTTATGAAAGTTGAACATGAATACTAAAAATTGTTAAATTTTTGTTCATGAAAGTTGAACCTGAATACTAAAAATTGTTTAATTTTATGAGGCCAAAGACTGGCAAACATTTCAAATCATAAAACAAAGGAGCACTTGAAGTGATATACCGGTAGTTAGAATTAGTAATATTACGAACAGCACGTTTTTGAAGAATATAAATGTTATATAAATGAGTCTTGTAAGTATTACCTCATATAATACAGTAGTCGATATGTGATGGGATTGGATTTTGTCAGAGCATGCATTTGCTTTTGTTTAGTTTTGTACTTGTCGAGCTGCTCTTGTAGCTCTTGTCAAAAATGTTGGTTGTTTGATCTAATAACGATGTCACAGACATTGATTTTACTTCATTTGTTAAATCTTTGCAATTATCGCACAGAATGTTTGGTATTGCAATTGATCAGTTCTTTTGTACATATCAGACAACTACTATGACCGATGAGGTCAAAGACTGGCAAAAATAGGAGCACTTGAAGCTGTATAGTTAGTATTTGTTGACCATGAATGCAATGGTCCCTCTATTATATCGCTGTATAGAGCTGTATAGAGCTATGGAGGGCCAAAGGTCCACTCTTAATTAATCACGGATATACACTGACCTTTGACATAGATTCGGCAGTGCGAACAGTACTCATACACTTAAGCAGTCACTGTACCCAAAATGTATGTCGTTCGGCATACACCAACACAAATACAAAGTGGTACTAGTCCACTGGTGTATGCCTTGTTAGCCCCTCATCGATAGAAGGACCGGACATGGTTACATATGGTTTGATTAGTGAGCCTAGGTAAATGAATTCCCCTGCCAAATTCAATAAACTATTTCAACTTCCTCTGAGCTGGTTAAAGTTAATTATCTTTCCCTTGACTCTACTACAGATGTACTTGATCATCATCATTTCAGAGAAGAACACGAGAGTATCGTTTCAGTAAAACCAAGAGCCATGCCATTAGCCTCTGTTAGGTCCCTCTCAATTGCATGTGTGAAGCGCAGCATATCGCCTTGTACTTGATGGGATCCCATATGGAATCTGTTGGTTTGAAAAATAAAGTACTGAGCTCCCATTTAATTTCGGAAACAGTGGTAACAAGTACATTTCTTTTTTTTAAATATAATTTTGTTTTTATTTAAAAATCATTAGGAATCACAACATTTACAAATGATTGTTACAAAATTAGCAAACAAATCACAAGAAATAAAAAGGAGTAATAATAATAATAATAATAAAGGCAGAACAAAGATAAAATGCTTGTATTTTCAAAAGCGGAGCTCCAAGACTTACATGTAGGAAGTGAAGCCAAGGAATTCCCGAGATTTACATTCTGGCTAATGTATTTCAGTTTTGGTACTTGGGCACTGCACTTCATTTGACCCCGATAAAATACAAAACATCCTTTGATGTGAGCAACCGACATTCCTTTGATGTGCGCAACCAGCATTCCTTTGATATGCAGAAGGCGATTGGAGTAGGAAGGTCGACAAGCAGAGCGATCTAAATACCGAGTATACACCATCAAACTATCTTACAGCCACCTCAAACTTAAGCTCTATCCCCTCCCCCCTTTTCTCATTCTCTCCCTCTCCTTCCACCTTCACTGTCTTATACACTCTCTTCTCTCCTCTTCACCTCATGCACATTCAACACATACAATATTCCACTGCATCCTGAAACAACACTCAAAGTCACTGTTAATGTTATAAAGAAAATTGCTCCGCCACCCGATTTCCCCCATCCAATCATCCCAATGAGGTACATGTAAATATACAATTGAACATGTATTATTCCATTGGAAGATAAGGATTTCAAAAGAGGTTTTAAATAGAGATTGTTATCGGCTCGCAAATGCCTTATGGGTCAAGATGAGATAATCAGGGAGCTCGCCCTTGGAGTACAAATAAATTAAGTGTACATGAATATGCAGTAGTACAACACGGAGCATCGTACTTATACATTATAATTATAATTATGATATTACAAGTGCATGGCATATACAAGACCTTCACTGGAAAAAGGAAATAAAGGAAAGAAGTAGCCATATGCGCCGCTTTTGTCGAGGGTTGCAGAAGTACATGTATATCAACACAGACAATGAAACATTTAGTACAGGTGTATGGATGAATATAAATGGGTAAAAGGAGAGGCATTGAACTACAGTATATAGCCTAATGCATATATGTATACATTGCATCATACAAAGTAAACAACACAGTAGATAAAAGTATATCAAAATTCAAAACCCATCATCCACAATGAAGTATGACTCATGTACAGTTTGAAGAGAAAGAATGAAAAAGTCAGGGAAAATCATAAATCAAAACGCCATTTCTTAAAGTGCACTGGCAATTTGTTTCTTTTTTTAGCAGAGAAGTATTCAACTTCTTTCTGTTTCCTGACAAAGCATTTAAATGCAGTCACATTGGGGAGACTTTTATTAAACTTGCAAGTGCAGATGTAATATTTCACAAGCAAAAACAAATACGTAACAAATTTATCACTACAAATGCCAAATAGTTTTTCAAAATCGGTTACAATTGATAAAATTCTCACATTTCTGTGAGATTACATCCAAAACCTCTTGCCAGATTGAAATGACTTTATCGCACTCATAAAATAAATGTATCATTGTTTCGTCCCTAGTGTCGCATAATGAACAGTTTGGAGAATCTCTTCTATTAATTTTATAAAGAAACTGATTTAAAGCAATTGCCTTATGGAAGATTTTAAAATAAAAGGATCTTAATTTTGTGTCAATAGTACAAGAATAATTAGAAATATGTATTTTCTCCCAGTCTACTAACAGGCACAGATATTTTATCACACCAATACAAATATCTCTTGTCTGGAATATGAGAGCCTATTAAAATATCATATGCATTCTTCGAAACTTTCTTTGTGCTTCAAAGCTTTTGAACTATGGTTTCATGAACTCCAAAAATATCTTCATCAAAACTCCTAATCCATTTTTCTGGTATATTTTTTTATCAAAAAATTAAATTTTCTTCTATCACCAAAAGGAATGCCAAAATCTAAAACCAATTCTTCAAATAACTTAAGAATACCATTAAAACATATATGGCAAAACAAAGGGAGCAAGCCCATGAAGGAATACGTACAATACTCAAAACCAAACAAAGGAAACAATAATACAATTCAAGGTTGTCTTGAAGGTACATGTAAATTGTGCAATGCCTGCCGAACAAAAGGAAAAAATTAAGGAATAAAGAATAAAAGAAAAAAGAAATAAGAAAACTAAACATTGGAGTAATCATGATACGAAAAATGAGAGCAAAATGTGGTGCAAGGTGAAAAATACAGGCCTCAAATCAAACCACGGACCTGCACAATGCACACTTCTCTGGCTTGGTGTTTGTGGGCAGCAAAACATCATTTTCATGCCCTTTATCCAGTTATAACTATAGTCAGATATTAGAAACAAGTGTATTTAGAAACAAACATACTTAAAGACAAACAGACTTAAAAGCAAACATGGAAAAGTCATAACATTTTACAATGTGATCCAAACTATCGCAAAAAGCTGTGATATATGATCCTCTTGTTAAATCCTGTTCATACATGTACTTGGGTGACAGGTTTTTTAAGGTTTTCAAATACAGTTTCACAAACTCAAAATGAAACCATGATCGAATCTTGATTCTTCATCACTATTTGAAGTCCAGTGAGGATTCTTGCTGGTATCTTACGCTGATGTTCAGTGACAGCTGGTGCTTCTGATGGTGATATGATCCGGCCACTAGAGTCCTTAGCTTTTGGTATAGCTGGAAAAAGGAAAAATGGCTTCAGCCCCTTTTCCTTGAGTGCTTTGAACGATGACATCTGAGCCTTTCTTCGCTCCAAGACACGCTTTGACAGATCATCACTGATGAAGATCTTCCTCTTCCTTTCATCTTTGCTTGACACGGAGCGGATCAGCTCCCTTTTCACTCTTTCTTTGTCCCTGTAGTGGTTGAATCCGACATGTACTGGCCTGGGCCTCTGTTGTGCATCATGCCTGTTGCTACAATAGGTGGGCGTTCGGTGTAGTCTTGAAGTGCATCTCTCAATGTCAACATCAACTTTGGTGATCTGAAGGAACTGCTTCACTACTTGCATGGTGCTATTCTCCTCCTTATCTCCTCCTTATCTCCTTCGGGTAGGTTGTAGATTACAATGTTATTTCTTCTAGATCTATTTTCCAGATCGTCTATTTGGTCCTCCACCTTGGCCAGAGCGACCGACAGACTATCAACCTTGGCACTTACTTTGTCTATGTTGTGTTGCAGCACACCATGAGTATCAGCACACTGAGCAGTGAGTTGCTCAAAACGGGCGATTTGCCTATAGCCTCGTATGCCTTAAACCACCGGGGAGCGTCGTTGTCGATTTCCGTTCCTCCGACCGCATTTCCACTGTCCGTTTTCAACTTTTTCTTCAGTGGGCTGTTGGAGACTGATCCAGAGTCCATGTTTGAACCAAGCGAATCCATGATGATAGTCTGACTATATGATTATATGTAACTTTAATTACTTGAAATGACGTAAATCAGCTAGGCATGATATGAAATTTCATCAGAGCACTGTAACAACACATGTCGCTTGGAGTAGGACTCACTAAAATGTCTACAAATTTCTTCTAAGTTACCCTTCCCCCCTATCATACCATACCACCATATCACATTTGTCATATATATCATATCATATATACATGTATCATATCATATATATATCATATCATATTTTATCATATATAAAAATATGGTCTACCGGTAGTACTTAGTAATCTGCAACATCAATCAAACTTTTTTGTTATCTTTTACAATATATTGGCAATATATACCAACAAATGGGAAGGTTCACATTGTTTTTCCCCCATAATTATCTATAAAAAAGCAATTTATAAATTGTATTATGCAATGTTCTACACCAGGGTCTTATGCTGATAAGACACAGTAGAGTATTGTATAAAATGAAATTACTTTTATGAACAAAAATAATACATAATTGCATTTCAATAGTCAGAAATCTCGGAATACAAATTGCACACATTATGTGTTGTTAGGCCGGGCAGGCCACAATGTTTACCCGACCTAGCAACAACTGATGCTAGCAATTTGGATTCTGACTATTGAGAAACAATAACACAAAACGGGTGAATGTAATACATCATTGCAAGGTAGACATGTATAAATTTGAACACATTTTGCAAATGGTCTATTACATGAGCATACTAGTGAATTACAATCCTAAGCATCAATTTTTCCAT
Organism: Hemicentrotus pulcherrimus; assembly: GCA_003118195.1. NCBI lineage: Eukaryota > Metazoa > Echinodermata > Echinoidea > Camarodonta > Strongylocentrotidae > Hemicentrotus > Hemicentrotus pulcherrimus. The sequence goes on along the minus strand of BEXV01000638.1, from coordinate 4,901 downwards.
CCTTTCATTGAAGAGCTACATGTATGCAGCATGTAATAGCCATCAATTTAAAAAAAAAAAAAAGGTGAAAAGAATGAGGCAGGTGTCTTAAATACCCTGATCATTGAACAATCCAAAGTTTTATTACAATCCATCTACATCCCCTCATAGATTTGCAGCTACTGATACACCGGGTCATCTTGATCTACCACATTCTCAAAGGGTAATCCACTTTGACAAGTCCATTGTGCTGCTGTTGGTTTCTTCATAGAGGTCCCACGTTAAGTCCGATAGTTCAGATACAATAGTAAAACTCGACATATCGTCATCATCGCCGGTCTCATCGAGTAGCGAAGACTCCTTGTCCCAATCAATGGAGTACACATGTATGCAGTTTCTTCTTCATCTTGACAGTGAATAGTAGTTGGAGTGCTTCCATAGTCAGTTAACACAGTTCTTCCATTTGTTCGTGTCTTCCAGTGTAGGTTCCCAGGACTTTCATCATTTTATGACATCGTTCTTTTAACTGCTTATTGGCCATTCACCATGAATATTTCACCTTGCCACCACTTTTGATGAGAAAATCAGGCCTACAGATCAGCTTGCCGTTTATGCTGTAGCGCCCCTTCCTGTTCACGTACAGATACTCGTCGTGCCCCAGCTTGCTACCATGTAAATGGACGTGTGTGCAGAGAATGACAAGTCCATTGTGCTGCTGTTGGTCTCTTCATAGAGGTCGATAGTTCAGATACGATAGTAAAACTCGACATATCATCATCATCGCCGGTCTCATCGAGTAGCGAAGACTCCTTGTCCCAATCGATGGAGTGCACATGTATGCAGTTTCTTCTTCATCTTGACAGTGAATAGTAGTTGGAGTGCTTCCATAGTCAGTTAACACAGTTCTTCCATTTGTTTGTGTCTTCTAGTGTAGGTTCCCAGGACTTTCATCATTTTATGACATCGTTCTTTTAACTGCTTATTGGCCATTCGCCATGAATATTTCTCCTTGCCATCACTTTTGATATGAGAAAATCAGGCCGACAGATCAGCTTGACGTTTATGCTGTAGCGCCCCTTCCTGTTCACGTACAGATACTCGTCGTGCCCCAGCTTGCTACCATGTAAATGGTGTGCAGTCGATGATCATAAAACATTCAACTTCCTAATACTTCTTCCTTCTAAAGAACCACTCGACCATTCAAGATATGAGTCATTGATTTGACAACCTCCTTTCCAAAGTCTTTGAATGCTGTACCAAGGTTTGCCAAGCTGCAGTCTTTTAATTTTCTTTCCCAACTTCTTTTGATCTGCTGCGTTCCTTTTCTGCAGTTTATCCTAATTAGTTAATTACTAAGTTAAGGCCGTAGCGTCTTTCCTGTACACATACAGATACTCGTCAGGCCCCAGCTTGCTCATGAATAACCAGCATTCCACCGACTATCCTCCCTGCCTTTAGCCTCCGTGAAAGTCATTTTTTCAGGGATCCCCCCCCCCTTGATGCATTTTATATATGTATCTCGGCAAGTAAGTGGTTTCTCACCTGTATGACTTCGACCCAGGAAGTCTTTCCTCCTTTTGCTGTTGCTATATGAAGAATGCCAAAAAGGTTATAAACAAATCTGGTTTTGTTTTACCATATTAAACAAAAATACCAGCAAACAAGTCAGTTTAGTACTTTTGAATATTATAACTAGCATCAAACTAACATTGGCTCAAGGCTCGTTTAGATATGAGTCAGGTTTTTTTCCACCTCGCATCAGGTGTTCAGAGCTGACATTGTGATGACTCCAAAACTAAGAAATGCATTGACAAAAACCTCAGAACAAATCTTCTCTTTGTTCCAGAATAGATTGCATTATTGATCCATTTTTGAAACTCTCATTTTCTTTATAAGAGTGTACTCTTAATGGACTCGTATGTTTATAGCACACATTTCTTACCCAGAAAACGTTTCAGTCAAGATATCAACGCTGGATGAGAATTTCATAAAATATATCTTTATGTAGTGGTGTGGGTGTTTGGAACCAACTTTTATGCAAAATTTGTGTTATGGGATCAAAGTAAAATATCATTGATTCTACTATGGTACGCAGAACATGTACTGGTAATGAGTCTACACTTTCCAGAAACTACCACTTAATTGTGGATATTTCTGTTTTCTCTTCATCATCATCAATACCAATGGCCCTGTCAGTGCTGGCTTACATGTGCCTCCTGAAGAGAGCTACCTCGGCAGGATCCAATATCTCATCTGCTTGATGAAAAGGATAAATTCTTGAGTGTTGCATGGTTATTTATCTATAGTTAAATCTAAATGGGAGTTGTTTTTTTTTTAGAGCAAATGTTCATCAGGGGAGGGAGCAATAGTTTGCTTTCCCAATCTTCTATGTGCAAGTTGTAATACATACCTGTAACAAGGTTGTTTTTTTTGCCGAGATAATTATATGTAGGTAAAGAGTATTGCTGTTTAATTTATACTCCATACATGGTGAATGCATGTCAATCTTTTCAGGATGGTTTCTGACAATCATGGTCATGAATATAACATTTACATACTTCCAAATCGAATACTTTGTCTCATATTTCTTCCTTGGGGGGGGGG
>BEXV01000637.1:130574-184085 GCA_003118195.1 Hemicentrotus pulcherrimus | reverse complement strand
GGACCCTATTTTGTGGCATTTGGTCAGATCATTGTTTTTAATAATGTATAGCGTTTCAATTACTTTCCTATTCGTTGTTATTTCTACAACTGTACTTTTGTCGCTGAGACTCAATGATAAAACCTATAAAGCCGCCCCTTTCTATGTTGGACATAATATAAAAAATGTCTTCCCTCGTTTTCTTGAAAAGTAAAACCATTTTGTTCATCTTCATCTATATAGGTCCGTCTGCTGATGGTGTATGGACAGATGCCGATCTGATTTCTTACAGCGTGGTGGCGGGTGTGGCAGGAGCCATATTCATTGTAGCATTCATGCTTTATTGTCAATTACAAAACGTAAGTCAATTTTAACGAATAATATTATCTGACGTGATTTAAAGTATGACGAAAGTTGTTGATTTAAAAAGATGTTCAATAAAATATTAAAAATGAACGAATAAATGAAAATGGATTGACCTACCACCACTGAGTGGTTCTAAAGGGGTTATGTGCCCAAAGATCTTGAGGCAACTCCTTAAAAATTGTGAGGCACATGTAGACAAGTAAAAGGAAAAATAAACAGTGGCAGCAAACTACCCTCGAGGAAAGAAGAAATATCAGAGAGGTAGACTTTGTGAAAGTTTGAAAGAAGATATATCCGCGACTATGTCACAATCCATTGACCAAAACTGCCAGATTGAGATTCATATAGACTTAGTGATCTCATATTTTAAACATGCATTACTTTCCAATTACTGTTCCGATATTCTTTCAAACTTATGCCATTCTTGTTATCTTATTTTTCTGATTTAATACCAATGAACGTATTACCAGGGCTGGATCGCCCTTTAATGCACGGAACAACAGGTATCCACAGCCCCCAAAAGCCTCCCCCTAAAACATCTCCTTGAAGTACTGAAGCCTATAAAGAAATAAGTGCTGGATCTAACTGTTTGTTTAGGGGTGTTGTGGTTCAGTGGATAAGTCTCCGAACTGTGAACCACAGGGTTGGGGTTTAGTATTAATATTATTGTATAAGAGGAGGTACAACGACCCTAAAATTTGAAAATGAGCTAAAGAATAGATACATTTTGGTGTAAACTGGGAGGGGGAAAGGATGGTGCGCTTGTAAAGTTATATTTTCGTAATATTTTTTGTTTTATTTCTATGTTTAATTATTTCTGGACCTCTAGGAAGAACAGAGCCATTTTGATAATGGCTCTTAATAGAGCGTTCCATCCGTTTTTAATTCTTGATTTGTATTATATTTGTAAATTGTATACTTGTATGTATTTGAACTTGTATACGGAAAATAAAACCAACCAACCAACCAACCAACATTAGGGATTACGAAAAAAAAGGAAACAAAAGATTATCAGGAGAATATTCCATAAGTAGGGGGAGAGGCACATTGTCAGACTTGTGTACTGAAGGCACATGTCAAAAAGAGAGGGTATATACGGACCGATTATGACCCACCTCCACAATGCGCCACTTGTAGACAGATGATTGTGGTTATACTCACTCCTTTCTTTGACATATCTTTCAATCTCAATAAATTATATTTCTTACCATTCCAAACCCTTATTATTTAACTAATTTACCTGTATATTTGTGTGTGTTTTGATACAGTTTATAAACGTGGGCAAGATTGAAGAGCAAGCTCAAAGAAAGGCTCGACACGCCGTGGCTACACAAGAAGCTGAGATCAAATCTAAACAAATCGCTGCTCAAAAGGATAAAGCCAGGAGGGATGTCGCTGCACAGAAAGCCAGTCAGAAAACCAAATGAGATGTAACTGAATCAAACACTTTCTTACAATGATAGCGAGTGAAAACAACTGTGACATGCTGAGAGGTTTATGACCCACTTTCATCATCAGTGACCCCATTATATTGATGATATTGAATAATACATAAGATTTGTAAAGCGCCATCCACCAGAAATAAAATATGCTCTAAGCGGATTGGTTAACGAGCTAAAATCACGTAACGGAAGTAATTAGACAAACGTACATCATGAGTAAGATATAACATAACAAGAACGAAACATATTAATTAATGCAAAAATCAAACCGTACGTTTTGATACTTTTTTAACACTTCAACTGATCTGCTATAGGTTTAACATATATCTATTATATCGAGGGAGATCATTCCACAGCGAAGGCCCTGCATGGGCGAAGATTCCCTCACCCACTTTGTATTTGACTTAGGAAATAAAAGCAATCCAGAGTTTTAGAGTGTATCTAGACGTAATGTAATAATTTATTGAAATAATCGTGTAGTGTGGAGCAGAGCCATGGATATAATGAAGTGTAAACACAAGAAAAATACGAGAAACTAATACAACGCATTTATATGTGAGAAATAAAGTGTTCATTCATTATCAAAGCAATCTCTTTGTCTTGTACATATAATATATGATAACAATCTTCTTTTATACCCAGATGTCCAGAGTAATTTTTGTACAATAGGGTAATAATATGCAATGCTCTTTGGAAGCGCATATAGGGACATTATTTCATAATGTATTATGCGCTATACAAGAAGTGAAAATTATTATTATTATTATTATTATCATAATAAACAATCAGTACCGAACGTCACTTGGACAATTAGTTTTAACATTATCATTTAGGGTACATTCTAAGAAAATCACAAAGTATTAAAGCTTTTGTAAGAATGGAGTATGAAAGTAATGACATTCCTTCTTTAAAATATGTTTTACTTCAGTTTGGGTAGTATTGGGAAATATATTATTTGCAACGTCATTACTTCTAAATGAAATCTTCTTTATAGAGAGATGTAAATAATTAGACACGTAATATTAAAGGGAATTAAGACAAAATGGCGCCACTGTAAATATTGTACAAATATTGATTTTGAATATATTTAGAATGCCACGTCATGGCAGATTAATGCAGGGTGTTGCTGATAAAGGATTGCAAAGTGATATGATATGCCTGTTTATTTAATTAAATGCAAAATGTTAAGTATAAAATGATAAATACATTATTCGATGCCAAATACTCATTTCAATCAGCATAAACATTATCAATTTATAATCAATGTGTGTATGGTCAGAGCTAAGAACTAAGATAAAAGTTCAAGAAGAGAAAAAAAAGAGAAAGAGAGGTGAGAGAGAGAGAGAGAGAGAGAGAGAATAATGCTGATGACGTTGATAATTATAATAATTAGAGTAATCGAACATTGAATAATTATTTTAAAAAATGAGAAGGATTATACAACGATGAAATTCATATTTTTTCCTTTGAAAAATAGTAGGCATATCTACAGAAAATGGCCTTATTTTGCTTACATGGTCGCAAATACTTCCGTGAAATACCCTGTATATTCCGTAGAATTATGTTCGGATTACGTCATAACGATCATACCACTGCAATAGGTAAAGGACAATGCTATTGAAACTGAAAAGCCCTCAAAAGTGTTGGGAGCCTCAAATTCGCCCAAATATTGATGGCAAAAATTCACTTAACTGAATCAGAACGTGAAATAGGTTGTCATTTAAAGGGATCGTGTAACAATGTTAAATCTAAGATACACGGCCCTACGTGTTATCAGTGTCTGTGATATGGTGTAATATTGAAGCCCTAAAAAAAAATGCGCTTCAAAATGATCAAGAAGTGCCTCAAAAATGTAACTAATCTGGTGCGCTTGTAAAGTTATATTTTCGTAGTGATCGGTTTTACCATACTCGTTTTTCCCAATGAAAACCGTCAGGCGAACGGTTTTCAAATTTTGTAATTCCAATAATAGATATCTTGATAATCAGGCAGGGCTTGTGAAAGTCATGGGGTTCTTGACTGACCTAAAGGTTTATAATTATCATTGTATCATGAGCTAAATCCATAATTTTTTTCAGAATCTGAGACAAAGTTACCGGTTCCTTTTAAGGCACACTTCTGCAAAGTAGTGTGCTGTACATTCAAAAGGTAATAACAAATACAATAAAACACTCAAATCTCAAACAGTTGTAGGTTTTCACACGTACTCTTTCTTTATTGCTATCCAAATCAGTATCCATTAAGCGACTTAGGAATTGTTTTTCCTTTCAATGGAAAAACAAAATCACAACAAAAATTAGGAAAATCAGCTATTTCACTAAAAAAAAAAAAGTAAAAGTTTAAACCTGGACCCTGTTTCATGAACCAATAACAAGAGTTATAATAACTGTTATAAGCTATTGTGGCATTTGATGGGATAAGAGAAAATTTGTCATAGAAGTTAAGCATTTGTGATTGATAAGGACATTGTTATGGAGCAGGGTTATATGCGACCCATCATATCTATAAAAGTGATTGCTATGCCCTGTCTGGTTTGAAGGTTCGAAAATGAATGAATTTATCTTATTTGCTAAGACAAGCAATATATTGGTTACACCCCCGGTGTTCAACTGGTATGCAAAACATTTAAAATACTGGGCAAATATATCTTGTCAAACGTTCACACCCGGGTGAGTTTCATTTCAATAGGCAGCATAGAGGACATGATGATGATTACAAGCATTCGTAGATTTTCACGACGTGAAACAATGGACAAGGATAAATGCTTCATGTTTACGAGGTAGGAAAATATGTTAAGAATTACATATACGTTAAAGAATATCTTTCCTCATTTTGTCAAAATCTTTCATTGTAAAGGGTCGTGAGTACTTAAACAAATGTACAATTTCAGAACCCTGTTCGAAGATTGGTGAATATATCAATGTTTTGTTATTCGTTGCACTTACAACAATGAAAACTGCACCATTCAAATTAAATATAGAGTTGGAATTCGATGGAATACACGATTTGCACAACAATAGATGGCGCTCTCTCTATTACGATCGATTGCAACAATTGACAACCTTTTTAGGAATGAAATGACAGAACGTGTATCCCTTTTTAGTGACTGCTTTGAGGGGTAAGGGTATGTTAACTTAAAACGAAGAAAGATGCAGGGGAAATGAAAATAGGCCAACCCATAAATGTCCATAAGCCCTTAAATAAAATGGTTTGATTCATATATAGAATTACCATGAATGCCCTATTTTGTATTTCTATACGCTATAGTAGTATTTGAATGAGTTTCCAACATTCTAGCATGTATTACATAAGCTTTGTGCCATAATGGAATAAGGAAATAGCTATATATTTTTAAAATTCTTCTATGGAACATTTAATTATGGGATATGAGAGTGGAAACACTACAAGAGTGTCGTTTTAAGCCAACAACAAAATAAAACCTCCTAATAACAAATTAAAAGCAGAAATAAATAAGCAAATAATATAATAGGGAACTACTATTATTACTAATGATTATTGAAACAAAAGGCCTTAAAATGAGTTTTAATATTTTGCCACCTTCATGTTATGTTGTAGATATAGATATCGTTGCCCCCCCCCCCTTATTTTCGGTTTACCTGACGTCATGACATGACGAGGTTTAACAAGGTAATACCAGCGTAACAACGTGAAGGGTTCTAATTAGATACCAGTCCCTCCAAATTAAGGACTGACAGTCTGTATAAATACACAGCAAATAAAACCAAATCAAAACAAAAGAGAAAAATCAAAGAAAAGAAGGAAAAAAAAAACTACTAGGAATCATATACAGAATTAATAAAATCAATCATAATTTACAAATGCAAACCAAAATATATACAAAATATGCATTTTTTAAGAAAAAATATTGTACAATCATTGACTCATAAAATCTTGCTCAAACACAAATGCAATTAGAAATGCCGAGAGTGGAAATAAAGGAATTTTAAACAAATTTTAATGGGAAATTTAACATTGAAAGACAAAGACAGTAATATAGAGTGGATTTGATAGGGGAATTATTAGATTGAGATATAAAGCTTAGACATATCAAATATTGGCTACAGGCTTTATCCACAATCTATCGCAATAAACCAGCCCCATATACCAGTCCCTTAGCACAGTCTGCCCTAAAAGGAGGGGGGGGGCTCTGCGCCCATCATGTGGAGAACATTAATGGAGCTGGCGCTTCAGGACTAGCTATTCCTGAGAGGCTCAAACCCTATCTCCAAGCTTTGTCCTCTCACCCTCCCGACAGCAGCCATCCCGGGAATCCGCCTACGATTAGGCGCAGGCCGCTTTGCAGCACGAGTTAGGGGTGATTTCAAAATCCAGGGCATATCAATTTTGTATAAGACTGTGATATATGACCTAAATGGAACCATTAACAAATCAGAAATGAAAATTGAAAAATATAGCACAGGGTACTACTCATTTCTTTGGTATAATATTCTTTACTCATACTCCTGCCCATCGCAGACATTCAAAATCCTCCTGCTATCCCAATTTCGGATGAATGGCAATAATATTGGATAAGGAATTTTAAACAAACTTCATCGTCCTAATTTAGGTTCTGAATGATTATCGATATTCTAACACTCTGAATGTTAGCACAATTCAGCCTTCTAGTCAGAACAAAGCCGAATTGGCTTCGAATTTTAGACAATTGTATTATTGGTCTGACATCACTGCGCTTCAGAAAAAGGGAATGAATAGTGTGCGAAATTGTTATACTGAATTATTTCAGAGTTATGGACTACATATGAAAAATAGGGGTAATATAGCTGTAATCATCTAAAATAAATATAATTTATAAATTTGTCTATTATCTTTGTTCTTTGCCCTTTGTTCTACATGTATAAGTATTCAATAACGTGACAATGATTTGTGTTAAAGCTGCGCATTTAAATAATCAGGTGCATATCTGAAATTAAAACTTGAGTAACCATGGTTATCCTCAATTCCTTTGTAAATCATCAAAATAATGTTTGTTTCCATGCGAGAGCAAAATATGCCTATGCTATGTGGCATTTGATGCCATTTGACCTAAAGAGAGGCACTCCGTAATCTTCAACCACTTAGGTAGAGTTAAACCATATATTTTTGTGAAGACACGTGACCAAAACAAGTGACCTAATCATTCTGTCACCATCTTATATTTCATATTTCATAAAATAAATACAATAAATTATCAGCAAGAAGTATGTAAGAGCAGCATAAAGTAAAGTCATTCGTTGAGAACTTAATCCTATTTTTATGTATAATGTACCCTGTGCTGACTACAACTGGTGTTCAAAGAGAGCGTCCTCTACGACATGACCGGGATAGTAATCCTTCAATACTCTAGCTGAGCTCAGTTACTCCTGAGACTTGAACCTGTGACCTTCAGACTAAAAACAATAAACCTGAACAACAAGCCAAAATCTCTCATTTGTAAGTTTGTCTGCAGAACTCTCCATATCCGAAGAACTCAATTTCTAACATTGCACATTAAAACAGATCGCTTCATTCTGGAGCTGAAATCTACGTTTGAAATTGTGAATTTCTTTTCTGTATCATAAGTGTAATTCAAGCACTAGTTTAGATTGGATTCAATATAATTTTGAGTGGGTCATCTCTAACTAAACAAGGACTAATCTGACTAAAAAATATATCTCAAGTCCCCTGCATTCAAGCACGTAAGATGAACCTGAATACAAATAGTTATCGTTCAAAACTCTCAGTATAAAATTCTTTTAATTTGCACTCCACTTTTTTCGATTTAAAATCTGATAAAATTTGCTCATAATTGTACAAATAACAAGCTAATCAAACTTGAGATAAAAATAATAACTTAATCAATAAAGAGTGCATACTCTGATATCATACATATTTACAAATATATAAAATACAAAAATGGGATGCACAGTTTTTCTAATTCTTAATATTCTAACGACGTTTACTGTTAAAACCCTTTTTTCTAATACAAATCTGGAAGTATTGTTTCTTTCTGATTCCACGCTTCTACATTCAATAAACATATCTATATACCTTTCTTTTTTGGCACTCTCTCCCCTCTTTATAATTTTTTTCTTCATTTATACAGTAATTCATATTTGAACATATGCGTCAGACGCGATTGCCCACAATGTATAATAATATATTATGAGTGGTGACAATATTGGATTCGACAACCCATGTATACACGATGTATAACTTTCAGGAATGCGAAAGTTTTCAGAAAGAAAATCATATAAGTGTAGGTTAAATAATTATAGAGATGAAACTGAAATAGAAAGAGAAGGGAATAAATATGAATAGTCCGAAAATCCATTCATTTTCACTATAGTTTCTGCATTAAGGAAATACGTGTCACTTCTTATACATACAAACATCATCTCTGATACAAAGTTGTCATGCTTTTATAATATTGAACAAGAGGAGATACAAGGAAGACAATATACATGGTTTGTATTTGGCTTTAAATTATTTTTTTTTTTAATCGCTTATTTCTGCCGAATATATGGTTCCCATTTCACTTGTCATCAGTGACAAATGAGAATTTTTGTTAAGCTAGTGACATCCGTGCTTCTGATTGGTTATCAACAGATTTGTCACTAATTTTTGTCATTTGTCAATGAAAAAGGCTTAGTGAAACGGATCCTTGATTATGCCATAAAGTGACACAGGAAGTGTGCTTTATGTGTCACGGCTTTTCAAATGTTATCATGATTGAATTATAATGAATGTCCAAAAGTAGAGAAAAGTGGTGATTTTTAATTTTCTTACAACTTGTTTCGAAAAACTAAGGTTTGATATTTTTTTTCATGATTTTTTTGAAAATCCCTCAATAGGCACAAATATACTAATTGTTTTGACAAGTGCATTTTTAGGTTATTTTGTTCTATCTTTTTTCAAATCTCATATTATTTTGGTTGAGACAGTAAAACATTTGAGCCTTTGAGACAACTAATTTGGGACTTAAAGCGGCAACGACAGTTCGTATCTTTTCGTTTTTATCGATGCGAGAAGCCGGATAATTCTGTATCCGGACTCCGTAGCGGATACCGTATACAAAAAAATAAACGTCAAGTAGGACAAGTTAGGCCGATTAATTGTCAAGGTTTTCATTTTCATTTTTGCCATAATTTTCTACAGAACTTTGGTCTACCTTAGTCAAACAAGTTTACCTTTGAATAAAAATATGAAAATATTGTATGGATTAATTATACAAGTTATGATGGCGTAAATACACTATATTTTATCATCCATAGAAGAAACTTAAAATTCAGAAGAAATCCCACCCATTAAATAAGAAAAGACATTCTCCATTTTATCAACGACACAAACTCGGCACATGATCACGTGATGAATTCAACACGTGATGCGAGTTTTCAAATCTCATTCTTTGATTGGTCCTCTCCAGCCTAACCTCCATTCGTATTCCTTCCGGGTCACATGAAGGAATCGAAGGATCATGCATTGTACATGTCTTGTCCATGATGTAAGCACGTGAATAAACATGTCTTGTCCACGCAGCAACCACATGGACATACATTGTGAATAATGTGCGTACTTATAAGATAATTATTGTTGCAGATTTAATACTCCTTGGATCGCCAGCTGTTACGTAGTATCTTACCATGTGGCAACAAAACAAGTATTAGAAAAACACAAGTACCATACGATAAGGATGACAATTATGTGCGATGTATTAGCAATACGTTGACGAAATGATCGAGTCATCCTTTTTATTTATATTATCCGTTCGTTCTAGCCATATATCTTCAGGTGTGTCCGTAGATATCCTGCCGCTCACAGACGGAGTAGATGAGGCAGCCTGAAGGTTGTGGCCAGAAACAGAGCGATGTGCCGTAGAGACGCGGCCGGATGCAGAGCTTGGACGTTGCGAACGCGTCGACGATCGCTTGTCCGAACGCGGAGAGCGTGATTGCCGATGTAATGTTTGTGTTTCCGTGTACGACTCGTTCGGTTGCTCGCATTTCTTGACACGTGGCAAAGTGTTTGAGGAATACATGGATTGTTGATGAGGCATTGAATGGGAATTCGATTCCGGTAGCAGGACTGGAACATCCACCGGTTGATCACCTGGAAACGGCTGGCTTAGGAGTCTATCCACATCATGTAAATCGTTGGACGTGCCATTGTTTCCTGTAATTACAGATGCCAATGTGGCAGGGACACGATTCGACACACTGGGAATCTGCTGATTGGTATTGATGGACGGCATGATATTATGAAGCAATGTTTGGGCATCCTGTTGCATGGTCTGTGCAATCACCGCCATTTCTTTCTGCTTTTGTTCTTTCAACAAAACATCAATGATCTCATTCCTCTTCTCATCAAAACTTCTCTCAATATTATCCAGCTGCAGGTAGAGCTCATCTATTTTGTTATGCACTGCTCTATCACACACAAGTTTGTTCGCATCCACAATATGTACCGCTGAGGGTGCTATTTGTCCTGTTGATGAACTAGTTGGAGCACCCTCTGGCGTTCCTCTAATCCCCAGCCCGCCTGACACACGCCCTCTCTGTTTTGTCTCAGCAAGTTGTGGTTCTGATGCTGCCATATACTGAGTCTCTTTGAGAGGGCTATGAGGAATGGATTCACGTTTTTGTGGAGCACGAGGACTACTGGTGTGTTTAGGAATCATGGGAGCATCTTCGCCTTCGTCTTCCTCCTCGTCATCGTCAGCGTTCAGTCGATTCATCTCGATGTCGACCGTGGTACGCTTGGAAGATTCTGCAATGGTTGAGATTTAGTGATCAAATTTCATTGCAAGCTGGTATTTTAATCTAGTCTAATCTACTCCAGTCAGCCTTAAGTTGTTAGAATGTATCTTGTTTCCGAGAAGTTACAGATTGGAATGATTCCAGTTGATAAGTCCTCTCAATTTTGATTCCCTCTCCCCCACCCGTTTTGATATCCCGAACAAAAAAAAGTGTTTTACTCTTTGACACTATCCGACACCCTCGTGTAATTCTAGTCAGACTGTGAGCAAGATTTGATCCACATTTACCACTCTCTACCCAGGTGTTGTTGATACATGGCAACATTGATATAAGAGCAGGGCCCTCTAGATAAACAACATTGAATTTAACAGGCCGTGGTGGCTCAGTGGTTAGAGCGCCCGCCTCATGAACGGGAGGTCATGGGTTCGAACCCCGTCCGAGTCATACCAACGACTTATACAAATGGGACCTTCTGCCTTCTAGCTAGGCGCTCAGCATGTTAGATTGGAGAAGGGTAGTAATAACATATTATGTTATGCAGGGCCCGCTGGAAGAGCAGCTTTATAACTGAAGTGGCTACTGTGGGTATTTAAAACGTTATTATTACTATTATTATTATTATTATTATTATTATTATCATTATTATCATTATTGTTATTACAATATCTGGGATAATCTGATATATATTATATGACATTTTTACCTTGTGACTGGGATCTTGACTTCTCACTTCGTTTTCTGAATCGTCTCCTAGTACTGGGTGATGTAGCGCGGTAGATGGTCTGAAGGTTCTCAGAACTTTGCATAGGTGTAATGGTTAACCTGGTATTGCTAACTGACAAGTTGTTTCGTGTACTTGAAGTTTTCTTTGGAGGTGTTGTCTTGTCAGCCTCAATGTCTTTCTCAGGAACCGCCGAGGGTCTTCTCTCAGATGGATCATACTGTCAACGAAAAAAATGGGAATTGAGAATAGTAATGATTTCTCGGAAGACATTACTGAGTCCCTTTTTCTTTTGACGTCTGGAAGATGATCCTCTAAGGGATAGTGAGTGGCAGATTTCGGGTTTTAAAACAAAACTCTTTGGTTTATGTGACAAGCGTGATGTTTGCCACTAAAAAGAAAATAACGTATGCTAACGTTGTGTATTGTTTTACATAGAATTAATGCCTTTCTGTCGTCTAACAGACGATATATACCCTGGTGTGTTCTTGTGTATTTCTAACTTAATACCAAAATATGTTTAGGACTGTGTTTCCCTTTTGCATCTTGCCTCTGTGCCCGGTTATTAATGAAAACTCAAAACAAGCTAAATACAAGTAGACACTTCAATACTACCACCTTGCCATTCCTGTAAGTTTCACAGCTTTCGTATGTCATACATGAATGTGTCAAAAATGTTTACTTACTTTTGCCTTGAAATAGATTAGTAATACTGATGTCATCTGAATATCAGCGAACTAATTTGATTGGCCTATATGGGACTCTCCTTACAAGGACTGCTTGTATGACAAGGGCCACGTCTTAGTTTCGATTGTTTTGGATCAATCGTATTAAAGTCCTCCAATCAATCGCAAGTTTGCAGTCTCTTATCTCTAATGAACATAGTACATCACTCACTGTCAACAATTATATATTGACATCTGAAATGATCATTGTTCGGAATCGTACAATATATACACAAACTATACACACACTTACATCTCGCATATCCATTGTGATTTCAACCTTCTCTGCAAAATGATCTTTGAAGTCTGGATATGACCTTATCACATCCATCAGATCGTCCCTTGCTAAGGTCACCAGGTCACAGTAGGTCAATGCCCTCACAGTGCCCTTTGACCTCCCTACATCCTCGCACGTACAGAAATTCTCTCCTACAACATCGTTCTTTCCTGTAATTTTGGTAAATCGAATGGAAAAACAAAACAAAAAATGAAAATATAATTTCCGTTTTTGATGTTGTCGTGAAAGTGATTTATCTGTCGATCGATTTGATTAAAGATATGAGAGAAAAAACAAAAACACTGATAGTATGATGGTATAAGTGATTAGTTAGGGATTAGTAAGGGCAGGATGGTAGTTAGGTATATTTTTGCCGCGGAACGGATAATATTATAATCATGAATTGTATGATAAATATAGTAACATCAACTTTTATGCGATTGTCCCCGTCCATATCATTCTTGCCTGTAATTACCTTTTAGACGAAGGTTTGTTTCTTTATACGTTTGGCCCGGGCAGGCACAAGGCATTTATTTTGATACAAGAATATCACAATTCCTGAAACTTTGCAGCTCGACAAATCGCGCTTTCGTGCTATAACCTAATAACCACAATAATATCATATACACAAAGTTACTACTAATAGGATTTCGTTTATACTTACCTAAAATTGCTAAAACAAGATTTCCCTGTAAAATTTCTAGGGATCCTCTGGATATAAAGTACATGACATTCAATGAGTCGCCTTTGTGTATTAATATATCACCAGGGGCTGTGTGCGTTGTCTGAAGAAAAAGAAGGAAATGAAGAATCGAATCAGTGAATAGTCGCCAATTATATTCTGATGTTCGAGAACATCATTTTGATCTTCAACTTGGCTTACATTACGCTTTTCTGTTATCATGTATGGTATCATATACGTGTATAAAGAAGTCTATAATAGTTTGCCCTCTGTTTATCACAATACTTAGTTTTAATAGACTACTTGTCAAAATTATTTTGTTGTTCCAAGCTTTCTCGTAAAACTAAATTTGATAAGACAAACTTGAACTATCCCGCTGAATAATTGAGCGCCAATTTAAAAATTAAATGTACCCACTCAGGTCCTCTGTCAGAAGAAGAGAATGATTATCTCATCGACTAACAAGAGTCAATGTAACGAAATATAATAACATAATACAGTAACACATACCGTAACACATGATCATTATTGTGTTTTCTTTTTCTCCTTTCTATTATTTCTTTATTGCAACCAAAACTTGGGGTAAGATTTCAAATACAAATATAAGTACAAACAGGTAGATAACAATAGTAGAAATAATGTAAACAAAGTCAATTATACTGTAATTATCATATGTCCATAGACCGGTTTACAAACTTATTCAAATCGTATGCGTTTTGTTGAATCAAAAGTTATTCTTGAAAACCCGAGAGCTTGCCCGGTGCGAGCATAGCAACAGTTTATGTATGCAGACTGTATTCCAAGAATTGTCATTCATTCATTAATAACAAGAACCGATAATGGAACACCTCGTAAATAGGTACCCGGGAAAGAAACATCGATATGTTAGTAAACCGGTCTATTCGTAAAAGGATTAAAGAGAAACTCCAGCACTGGTAAAAAAAGAAAATTAATTTTCACAGAATCAAACGAAACTTACACTGAATGTTCAAGATTACAAATAAATAACACGTGCCGAACAATTTTGGAAGAACATGTATACTGGCTGAGTAATGAGCATAGAAAGACAAGGAAATCAAGGTAGTACCAACCCCGACAACATGTGTGTTGTCCCATACATAGCTTTCTGTGTACAGTGCTTGTTATTTTACCAAGACTCGGTCAAATTTATTATGTTTTTGATGACTCCAGACCCTTGCAGCGCACACCAATACTTACATGCTACATGATCAACTGTTTCTGATCCTTTCCACACTTTTTCTTTCACAATGCAATCGCATTACCAATAGTAAGGTTTAGCTTTAAGATGATCACACCTGATGATCGAATTGCATAATCATATTATCGTTCACAATATGTATCACTTACCTTGAATTTCATTGACAACGCTCGTAAACAACCGTGGTTTACGCCTCGAAATGCGTTGGATTCCTTGAGAAGATTACGATTTAAATGAAGCGATATATCAGCTTGAAGAAAGTCAGGAAAATCAGCCATTACCTTTGAAATCAATGAGAAAGAAAAGGGTAGAATTTAAAGGAAAAGTCGCCCCAGAGAATTTAGATAAATTAAATACATGTACTTATAAACGACCTCGCATAGTACGTCACGTTATCAAGAAAATGGCGATTTAAAGATATTATTACCCCGGTCATCGGATTCAAAATGTGCACTTTATCCACCCCCTAGGAAGTATTTATATGATATGGTCACCGTGACGGCATATGGCAATTACTAACCCAAAGGCTTTTGCCATCCTACCAGTCCCTCATTTATCTTAGAATGACAAATGTAGATAAATGCTTGACAAAGGACCATTAGTGCAGTGTCGGGGAACGAACCTACAATCTTTGCATTTCAAGTAAAGTGCTTAAACCACGCGACTGCGACACTTTTATACTATTGGTAAGTAAGTAAGAAAAATTCGCAGAATGAAGTTTAAAACTCTGCTTACCTCAGCGACTTCATGGAAGTCATTTCCATTCATATAGACCCAGGCGTGTTTGAAATATTCCTTGAGTCGACTCTGTAAAGGATTGGGTACATTGTGAAACTTGACGAACTCTTTGACAAGGTTAAGCTGCTGCTGATACCGTGAGATACCGGCGTAGAGACGCTCAATGATAGCCGTCATGTTCCCGAAGATACACGCGAACATAAGGGCTGAACAGAAATAGGAGAAAGAAAAGCAGCTTTTACAGGGTGTTTTGAAAATGAATAATGGATGTATTGTGGAACTAAAATATTTTTTCTATATGTTTTTTCTGTGATCTTACAGTGTAGTTGCTTTTACTGGGTTTTGTTTTTGTTTTATCAATTACACACTTTGTCGTGAACGCACCGGCAAGTTTAGATTGGACATGATTGATGTAGCAAAAAAACAGTAAAACAAATATGGCAAGTGAAGTGTGTAAAGCCACAGCTTTATTCAAGGGTTTAAAATAAAACAAAATCTGTGGAGGGGAAGGGGAGAAGGAAAAGGAGGAGGAGTAAGACGAGGAGGAGGAGGAGGAGGAGGAGGAGGGGATTTAATCATATAATAAATTTGTTTTTGAACTTACATCCTATGAGCATCATACAGATGGCGAATAATTTCTCTGCGTCCGTTGAGGGCGCTATATTACCGAACCCCACCGTGGTTAACGTGGTTAACGTGAAGTACAGAGATGAAACGTATTTATCTTTTAATGACGGACCTCCCGTTGATGCATTCTGTAAAAGAACAAAAACATAATATTCTTGATTGAATGCACTGTGAGAGAAAGGAAATCTAAAAAGCAATCATACAAAACAAAAACATGGACAGAGATTACAAATTTATGTCAGCCGAATGAAAATATGGTACAGTGTGTATAGTATAAAGAAATACGCTGTTGCCCATAACGATGATTTCATGAATCTTTTCATGAAATGATTGTGCCTATGTGATATATTCTTGATAGATAAAGTTGTCATGTTCTCGGAACATTATTGATGAGTCTAACGATCTATAGACATTGATCTCTAAAGTTCTTGAAAATATATAACTTTTGTTTAACCCCCCCCCCCCCAAAAAAAACAAAACAAAACAAAACAAAACAAAAACAAAAACAAAAACAAAAACAAAAACAAAAAAACATATTGGCAAATTCATTCCATGAAAAAAGATTTAAAACAAATTATGGGCAAATAGTGGAATAAAACAATGAGGACAAAAAGAGTGGTGGTTGGGATGAAGAGAGAGAGAGAGAGAGAGAGAGAGAGAGAATAATTGCATATTCAATAAATTTGCGATATTTGAAAAAGCAAGAATTCATGTACATTCCCCAAAGTTGGTGTTAGAAAAAAAAAAGTCCTCATCGACAGTCTGTTACATGACACATGTAGCCATGGTGTAACCAAGTCTAATACGGAACTCTGTTGAATGCAGAGCTCTGGATGGCACGTCCAGAAAGGGTGTTAGTCAATATTTTACCCAGGGCTTAATAAACAAGACTAATTTAATGGCGCATGAAATATCAGAACGGTGTAATGCTGACCCGCTAGCTAGGATTAGTCTTAATTCATAGACCCGTTAAGTGTAAATGCCATCCTCCCATGGATGGATATGTATCGTAGGAAAGCTACAAATTGAATGCCTCCGAGCAACCAACACCTTCAGAAAGAGAGAGGGAGAGAAACGTAGAAAGAGGAGTAGACAGGAAAATGGACAGAGAGACAGACAGTGAGACAGGCAGAGACAAAGACAGGGGAAGAGACAAACCAAAAAGATACAGGGAGAGAGACAGACAGGCACATAGGCATAGAGAGAAAGAGAGAACGAGGGACAGACAATGACAGGCATGGGTGTCGATCCTTATGTAATACCCATTGTTCAGGGGGATGAATGATTAGATCATCCCCCCTGAACAATAGGTATCAATTACAGATCGACACCCATGGTGATAGGGACAGACAGAGAGAGAGAGAGTCGGACGCACAGAGAGACAGACAGACAGTATAGAGAGGAAACATGTCTGGTACATAATATTAAGTTTGCTTCAAATCTGATTATACAGTTCAAATATCTCCCCTCATTAATAATAAGAATCGTAAAAAAAAATAAAAAACACGAGGATGTCTACTTACTCAAATGGTCTATTTTTTTATATACAGAATTACATATGAGTTGTAGTTTCCATACTATCTATACAAAGTGTAATTTGGGGGCAAGGGACCTATAATCAAAACGTCGTGGCATAATCGTATAGCGAACGTGCGACACTAGTTTATAAAAATGAACTTCATCTACAGGCATTGCCTTTCTGTTACATACGAGTCAGTACTTAGCAATATGTTGTTTGTTTAGCAATTTAGCAATTTATTTCCATGTATACGATATATCATCCACGGTGAGTAAGGAAAAATGATCTAGAGTGGTCCTTTAATGAATATAAGGGACAAGAAATCCGGCATGAAATAAGAAGGAACATGCGTTAATTAATTTCATTCGTGTTGTAACCACGTGATATAGTAGTGACCAATAGCAGGCAAGCAGGGCAAAAGTACCCTGGGAGGTGTTAAAATTTAATAACTGCTTTACGCTTTAGTCGCTTCCCTCAGGCTCAGACTGTGTGAATGTGTTATTACAGGGAGTCGCAGCATGCATTCACACAGTCATTGTCGATAGTGGTTCAATGTTTTGACAAGCATGCTAGTCAGTTTGGCAGTCATGACGTACCTGCCTTTTCCTTGTCATATTTTTATTATCACATCTGTATTATTTCTGCACATTTGAATTTAAAGAATAACCTGAGGAAACATGCAGGACATTTTCCTTGTCATCTTCTTCCTTGACTCTAGCAGGAACAAATGCAAGTGAACTGTGAGATGCAAAATTGATCACATGACTACCAGATGTTTCAAGGTAAATATAATAGTGTTGCTGATAGTAAGTGCTCTAAAATGACTCGGTAATATTGTCGAATGTTCCTTCTACTTTAGGTCTACTAACCATGTGATATGCGAACGATCCTGAAAAAAACTAAAATTGAAGGTGTCACTGTGCAACACCCTCTAACGGTGATTAACATTACATTCTCCCAACTATTTTTGAATTTTCCAAACCGTTTTTCCACCAAAAAGACATAACACAGGCTATACAAAATCTGTCAACACTTAGATGTCAGGAATGGTATGTAGAGCCAATTGATTGTTTTGTGACGATTTACATTCACTTAAAATGTAATTAAATTGTAATAACATTGTTGGGAGAATTAAGGAATCGATCAGATCAGTTTTTCCCAATTTGTATAATTAATAATGGTCCCTTTTCACTCAAATTTTCAGATTATCTTTAATTGTACATCTATCATTGAAGTCATTACCTTAGCGCCACTATCTCTCATCTGAGCAACGTTACCAAGTCCCTTTTAAAAAAAAATCAAATTTGCCAATGGACTTTATGCCATTTTTCTCTCGTTTCCACTAAATGTTTGTTTTGTTTTGTTTTAGGGTTATTTTGGGGCCGTATTTGATGACAATCTGTCATTTTCATGTATGGAATTTGGCTTAC
Source organism: Hemicentrotus pulcherrimus (assembly GCA_003118195.1). Taxonomy (NCBI): domain Eukaryota; kingdom Metazoa; phylum Echinodermata; class Echinoidea; order Camarodonta; family Strongylocentrotidae; genus Hemicentrotus; species Hemicentrotus pulcherrimus. Next base: position 165,607 of record BEXV01000637.1, on the reverse strand, counting down.
CGTATACGGAGTAAATAAATCTTGCGCTAACATGTCTAGCCAGCCATACTGTATCTCTGGTCTTTGTTGTTCCCCGATGGCGTACCATATACAAGCCATCCAATGAGAGACCAAGGTAAAGGCACACATGAGTAGGCACACGACGGCTGGAGCAAACTGAGAATACTGATCTAAACGACGAGCAACACGAAGTAATCTCAACAAACGAGCTGTCTTTAATAAACTCATTGCTGACGTCGTTTTCTGTGGTATAAGTTTAAAAAGAGTAACAGTAAGTATTAATGAAAGTTATCATCATAACATCATGACTAGCATCATCGATATTACGTCATCATCATCCAGATCTGTCATCATCATAATCGTCATCATCATTATCATCTTAGCAATCATCAACTAATTGAGAATACTGGTCTAATAAATGAGCAAAACTTTAGGTAATCACATCAATCTTTAATAATAAACTCTTTGCAGACGTAGTTTTCTGTAGTATGGATACAAAAGTAAACTATATCTTCATTACAAAGATGATAATTTTCCGCTACATAATCGACATCATCATTATCATCACTACCATGACCTCCACCGAAATTACCACTTATATCATTATCTTAACCAGCAACCTCACTTTACCAGCATAATCAGGTGTGATAATCATTATCATTACCACCATCACCTTCATTATCATTTTTATCAAACTTCATCTTCATTGTCATTCAACATGACTTTGATTTACCAATACACATAGGCCTACTGATCAAATCTTGATTAACATGTAAGCATCGTTTCGTACTATTCAATTGAATCACTATTAAAATGTTGAAATAATTGTAGGAAGAATGACAGGCCGTTCAGGAAATAGACTAACCTCATCCGCTGCCACTGAGAAGAGAAGGAGATCGAACGGGATGGCGGCCATGACGTCGATCACGAACCATCCCTTCAGGTAATGCTTGGCTATCTTCGACGGGTTTGAGATGACTTCGCCCAGGGAGTCGTCGAGGAAGGTGGTTCTGAAGTTGATGAAGATATCAACGATGAACATGACGTCGACCACCATGTCGATGAAGACCAAGGGCTGGGTGTAACTCTCCGAGAGACTGTCGCCGTCTCGTGTATCAGCATCCTTGTTAAGCTTTGCCTGTAGGAGATGGATGGAAGTAAGAGGAGGAGGAGGAGAGTCACATAGAGAGAGAGAGGAAATGATTATAGTAATAACAAAGAGGTGTTTTAATTCAATTTCCCGAAAGCGAAAGTGTTTTAGGGGCTAACGTTTCTAGTGCTTATTGATATCACTAGGGTCATCCAAATATATCAACATTTTAAAGAGTAATATTACTATACATCCAATTGCCGAAATTTCCCAACACTTTGCATTACCTTTTAAGGCGAGTTGTACAATGTTAAATCTGAGATGCACGGCCCTACGCGTTATCATTGTCTGTGATATGGTGTCATATTGAAGCCCTCAAAAAAATATCGCGCTTCAAACTGATCAAGAAGCGCCTCAAAAAAGTAAAAATCTTTGAGTGACCGGTTTTACCATACTTGTTTCCCCCAATACACTGTAGTCTTATGAAAACCGTTATGAAAACATATAATTTGGTTTCGATTTGCAATCATAAATATCTTGATAATTAGACAGGCGATCGGCTTGTTAAATTCATGGGGTTCCTGAACTGACCTAAAGGTTCGTGTTTATCATTGCAACATGCAGCATTAGCTAAATCAAGGATTTAGTTTCAGAATCTGAGATAAAGTTACCGGATCCCTTTAACCGAAAATAAATGTACAATTAAATATTAATATCGAATGAGGTGAAATACTCAAGATTGTTATTTCGTTCCTGGACAAAATAGTGCCGATATCATGAATATTTTACGCACACGAATGAATCGTTCATTAGATTAGTAAACAGAAAAAAAGCAACAAAAAAAAAAACATAAAAACTATCAACGCGCCTTTCGACACGTTATACCGAGGATCATGTCAGGTTATGCGCTTTGTTCATATGTTGGGAGCCCTAAATTCGCTTACAAATTTGATGGCGAAATTTATGACGGAAGATTTCTGCTTCACATGCCCTTAAAAATAGATTTCCAGATAGTGTGCAGCAAAATTGAAAACCAAAAGAATGGTTTTACTATAGTCAAACCTGTTTTAGTGACCACCTGTCTACAGAGTCCCCATTTTTGTTACCCTTAAAAAAATGGTTTCTCATTGAAACATGTACTAAAGAACTTATCTACAAAGACCACCTGTCAGGTTTGATTTACCTACCTTATTCTCATCATTTTTTAGTAGGAAGGCTGCTGAGTATGGAGTAAAGATAGCTGTATAGACTACGAGCAGAAGTATAAACCAATCCCACACTGCCTTAAAGGGCGAATAATGTAGGATAGTGAACTTTTGAAGCTGACGAACACGCAACTTCTTGTGATTGATCTCATCTGACGTAAGCCGTAGCACCTATAGGAAGACAATACACGATAATGTATTTACTGATATAGAAACAGCTAGAGAACCGTCATAATTAATGGTATTACTATTTTCTTCAAAGCAAGTTCTTTAAATAGATCACGAAAATATATGAAAAACAATGAGTCAACAAAACCTTAACAAAATCATTTCTACAATCTGCCAGTAGGATTACTCTGAAGAAAAAAAAACTGCTTGAAAGGAAATTTCGATTTTAACAATTATTTTCAAAGTTGCGTTAGATTAACATCTCAATATGGAAATGGAAATTCTTACTCCCTGTCAGACCTTCGTCCTGACGGAGTGACACTAGAACAGGTAAGATATAAAGAGAGAGAAAGAGAAGAAAAAAGAAACGGTGGGGGGGGGGGGTCTTGACTGATGTCTGAGAAGTGTCTTGTTTTTAAGTGGCCCAAACATTGTGGCGCGTGCAGCGCTTTGTAACCGCAAGGAAAAGGCGCTATATCGAATATCTTTTGGATTGGATTGGATTTGGGTTAGAGAGACAGAGAGAGTGAGGGAGGGAGGGAGAGAGACAGAGAGAGTGAGGGAGGGAGGGAGGAAGAGAGACAGAGAGAGTGAGGGAGGGAGGGAGGGAGGGAGAGAGGGAGATTGGGGAAATGGGAGAGAGAGGGAGATATAAAAAGAGACACAAAGAGGGAGAAAGAGAAATGGAGATATAGATAGAAAGAGAGAAATAGAAAGATATAAAGGCAGAGACAGGCAGAGACAGACATACTGAGGCAGAGAGAGAGAGAGAGAGAGGGGGGAGGGGTACAGATTTACAATAGGGTGGCGTAAGACTCACAGACAGCTCGAGAATAATAACCACTTACCTCCGACTTATCGGTGGATACATTTCTCTTTCGTCTCATTGGGATAGATGTCCCGCCTCTCTTACCGCCAGAACATCAGAATCTGAAAAAAAAACAATCAAATTCAGAATAAGGTTAAGTTAATTTATAAAACAAAATAGTAATTAGTACAGTGAGGGGAAACTCTGGTGTAGTAGTCCCTCAGCAAATTCCCTAATAGACCGGTTTAAGGATGTTTCCTGCATGTTGACTAGTGACGAATTATTCCATTAACCTGTTATCCATGAGTGAAATATAATACTTGGAATCCATTCTGCATACATTACTTGTTGATATGCCGGGCAAGTCTCGGACAAGCTTTCATGTTGCCGAGAATAACCTGTTAAACAAGATTATGCATAGATTTTGAATGTGTTAGTAGCATATTAGTCATACAAAGAGGAGAGACCCGCTGGTGATTCAGTTCGCTTTTTGTCTCCTAAGCACAGGTGATGCCAAATGCTTTGTAACAATAAGGAAAAACGATAAAAAGACTGATTTTCCGCTGATGTCAAGAGTGCACCTTTATCGAGTCAGCTCTGCTCGTTTTATTCAAAATGCACAATTATTTGTTATGAAGTGGAATGTAATTATTAACTAACTCCCATCTGTGTATCTGACGTTCTCAAATCGTCATCTTGTTTTGAAATGTGATTCAGAAGAGAGGGATGAGAAGGAGAGAAGGATGACGACGTTGGACATAGTTCAATAACCTTATGAAATCATTAAACCGTGATATCAAAACATGGTTCACACCGTGCTCACATCATTCCCCATCGGCCAGGTGCAACTAAACAATGACTAAAACATTCGTTCATTGTCCCGATCGGATTAAATCAACACCCTACATCGATGACCTCATCACCCACCAGCTCGACCACCTGCTCGTTCTTTAGTACACATAGTTCAACCCTCATTAATATTTTTAAACGAGTAAATCATATTGCATTGAAAGCGTAATACATGAACAAACATTTATGAAACTCAAAATTGAAATAGAATGCTAGCACATTCAAAAGCTTACATAGTTCTAAGCTCTTTATTGACACCCTCCTCGTACAAAGACGCATCTACCCATTCGCGCGAGCACCCACACGCACAAACACATACACAAATACAAAGATAAAACAAGTGGAAGAGCTTTCATGGAGAAAGATTTAACATTAAATCAAAAAGAATAACAACCCGTAATAATGATAACCATGGTGAAGGGAAGGCGTGTTCAGGTCCCATGATACCGAAAAAGATTTGGTTTTGAATAGAATGGGAAAATATGTCTTTATCATCAACAAATGAGCCATCTATTGTAGCGACAAACACTCCCTCCCTGTTTCAGAAATAAATGTATGCAAATAGGTCAAAATTACTAAGAGGGAGAGAGAGAGAGAGAGAGAGAGAGAGAGGGTGGAGGATGGAGGGGGAAGGAGAAGGGGAAGGGGAAATCAAATCAAAACAAGCTAAAATAAAGTTCATCTAAAATCCAAATGAATATATCCTATAATACATAACATACACAGAAAGAAGGGGAAAAAGAGGGAAAAAAGAGGGAAAAATATATAAAAGAAACCAAAAAAACCGCGGCTCACCAGTGAATCAATTGCAGATCCGCATTAAGTTTGTATTGAAGCCGAAGAGAAACAAACTATAATCCCCCAAGTATTTTCTGAAACAATAAATGTGGTCAAAATGCCCTTCCAATCGAACCTTCTCTCCTGAACCTCCAATTACAACTAATTTAATCAGCGTTAGAATGGGTAAAAGTAGCAATATATTTCCTACGAGATTTTACCCTGCAATGTATGGTAGACTTGAAGAGCTGAATTTATTAGAATGATACAGGGGTATTTATTGATTTGATTCTTTTTGAGTACAGGTGCCAACGGTATAGTCGGTCTTTCTTTCTGAAGAAAACCGTGGGAAATTAAGAGTCAAGTCAATTAGTAATGATCTTTACACAGTTAAGACATAGGCCTACTTCAGACAAAACTATCGATCTTATCCCTTAATTAAACGAATTTGTCGATAGCTATTCTGGTTATGTGACCGAAATATAAATGAGAAATGAATTAAATGACCAACAAACAAGAGATGTCGACAAGGCTTCAAGGACCCCAACCTTGAAATTATCGGAAAAGGGAAAAGACATATGGGTGAGCTCTCAAGGCATATACTTCAAAGAGCTAACAAGTTTGGGTCATGTTTCCAACATTATAGATGTTCGATATTAGTTTTGAATTTGTGAGAGTTTTGTGAATCGTAATGTATAAGTATCAATTTTAAATTGAAATAGAGCAATTATTTAAATAATTTGTACTGTGATTTACTTAGTAAACATTATGCATTTATATTACTACAGGTGGAATTATGCGCCAAATAACTCGTTTTTTATTATTAAAGGTTCTGTGCACCTGTCGAAAGTTTTATCTAAAACATTATCGGCATTTTATTATAGAGGATATCATATATAAAACATTGAAATGTATACTCACTTTATTACACGAATTATACTAGTCAATATTTACAACACACTTAACTTTTACTTGAGACATACGGTACGTTTGCACTGCCAACAATTAAAATAATGGTCCATGGTCATAATTATGCCGGTCGGTGATGACGGTGTATTTGACTATTATTCAGATAAGGCGGATACTGTATTGCTGAGTATATTCGATGATAAAGATGAATGCAGATGTACTCAAGAATACGCCAAATGCACAGTCATAGGGAGCTAAACTATATATGACATTGGGGCACAGTTCACCCGTCGTAAGACATAATAATGACAATATCCCGTCCTAAGAATTATTGGTCGTATCAATGTTTAGCTTTATAGGGATAGTGCCAATGTTATGATAATGATTAGGTTTAGGTTTAGTATGAGTTTTAGGATCACGGTTAAGTTGAGACTTACCTTAACCCTGACCTATAATGTCAGTGGTGTACTAGGCGTTATTTATATTGCGTTATTTCATACGCTCATCAAGCAGTATCATGCCCGTGTAACAATTTAAATGTAACAATATAATATTCATTTTGCTTGGCCTTTGTGTACCGTTAAAATTACACGGAGCGTGTCAGCGATCACACGAGTCATTGACGCAATCTTGCGTTACCAAATAACGCCTCGTGTTTAACCCTTTCCATACTGGAACCACGTGGTTTCCGGTTTAAGCCTAAGGGAATGTGAGAATCAAATAGTTAACGGGTTAACGGGTAAAACAGCGATATAACTATTAGAATAACGATATGGTCCCACAATGGAGTATGATCGCAAGTGAGTGTACCCTACACTGCTAGTGTTAATTTGAAACCATTTTGAACACATTGATAGTGGTGGTGATGGTATGCGTTCAACTTGAATAGGTCGCATGAACCGTGCCAACAGAACGTTTTCCTTAAATAGCTGTAAAATAGCCTGCTAACTTCACTTCAACGAGCCACTATTTTTCTCAGCATGTCCAAACAGACCGGTGTTAGTTACCTCCGACGTGCAGGAGACTTATCTCGCTCGTCTACCGGCTTTTATTTGCCAAGACGATTCTATTTCTCGAGCTGAGGAGATTGATGACCAAACACCAGTCTTTCACAGATTAAACCCTTCCAATTGGTGGCTTATTTCACTCGGGACCGTCTATAGGTGTCTCAATCCATCCCTCTCACCTATCCGTCACAGCTAGTCTTCATTAAACAGACCCAAACCTTATGTAATTCCCCTTGGAATAAGGTGAAGGTAAACTCTATTCTGAAACCACTATGTAGTCCTCAAGTTTACTATCACAACTACCACCCCACCTTACACCACTGCAAACTACTATTACTACTCATACTGCTACTTTTACTACTACTACTACTACTACTACTACTACTACTACTATTTCTACTTCTATCACAATTACCAGCCCACCACCACAACTATCACTTCTAATAGTAATAATAATACTTATACTAATACTACCATACTACTTATGCCACTACTTTAACATTACTATCACAGCAACGTCTAAAACTAATGATAATATTAAACCATGATATTGTTTATAATCTCATCCCCCCAAAAAATTAAATACCAGGCATTTTTAAAAATATTTTTAACGAACTCAAGTGTATGTACAAATTATTTATCTTCTGAATTCAAGACATGCAACGATAAAACAATGTATTTCCTTCTTAAGTTCATTTTGAATATCATGTATACTCAAAATGTGTACTGATATATAAAAATCAAAAGCATCGCAATATCTGGGATTTCGAATATTCCAATATACATGCAGGAAACGTGCTGATTTGTGTTTTCCTTAGCAATAAGGTTCATCAAATAGTTATATGTTGTTGTTGTTGGTAATAGTTTAATGGCGTTCATTCAGAATTTAATATATACGCCATATCTTAAGTTTTATAAGAAAATAAAATATACATAAAAAGAAAATTGAATAAAGATTTGAAATGATATAATTAATTAGTCATAACGCAATTTAGCAGGAGCCTATGGATGGTTTGCAACTTCGTGTTTTTACTTTTGTATAAGTTTAATCTGATCAGCCCGGTTTCGATTGCATGGGAAACTAGCTTTGCCCGATTTGAAACAGGCTTCTCGGCTACTCGGCGTGCGTGCGCAGTGATCTTTTTATTTAGTAATGATTTTTTGTTGTGCATGATTATAATCATCAAGAAGTCTGCAAACTAAGCCTAAGGTCTTTACCCTAGAAGCTGAAATAGATCTGTCAGTAAGCAAACTAAGACTCTGTCCCTCTTCGCTCACGTAAATCGCCCAATTTACGAACACATGTGTCAACTAAGTCCTCTCCCATTTTCGCTCAGTCCTCTCGAGGCTACCATAGAATCTTGAGATCCGAGCTTCAGACCGTTTACTTTCGTCATGTTGGTAGACTATCGACCCAGTCGTTCCATTTACTTGCCACGCAACATTTACGTTACTTAGTAGAGGTGAATGGGTGAAGGGATACGATAAGTGGCTGGTAAACAATTAAACATAACAGATAGTATTTCATATCTACCGTAGATAACGCTTTGCAGTGAAATGTCACTGATTTCGAAATCCTCGTTTTTCCCTTCAGACCATTTCACCTCATCTTCTTTTTTCAGAACACTAATTCATCTTCCCTTTTTATCTTTTCCGTTCGACAGACGATTCTAAATGTGCGTTTATGAAACTGACGTGATCGTATACAGAGAACATGGCGCAAAGTGGTTTGTATTTGCCCATGCAACAAACTATTGCTCCGTCAATTTGCTACACTCACCGACCGAATTCGGACCTTGATTTCTTGACCCAACCCCATGTATAACCCTAACCCAAAACCTAGCCTAAAACCCAATTTCTATCGTAATCGTAACCTCTCAAGCCTATCTGCACACATCTGACCAGGAGGGATTAGACGTCCCTGCGTGGTCACTGGCAGGTGGTCATCTCATCAAATCTTCTCTCAATTAACATTAAACAAAGGAACCAGGGAAATCAGTGGGTACCGCTTAGGCATTATTGACTATATAGAGGGCGCAATTAGCTACAAATAGTGCAGTCCCGGTGTAAGGTGTGGCGAAATAAAAGCAGGTTCAAATGTAGAATACGGTCATGTTATACATAACAAGTTTTACAGAATTATTATGCTGTGGGAGCTGTGCTTACTAGGATATCAAAGAGGAATTTCATGTGAAGAAAGTGGACATTCAGTCTATAGAAGTGACGTATATCTCAGCTGTAGATTCTACAACACTCTCTGTGATTGGCTAGTTTCAAGGGTTGCACTACGTCATTAGGAATGCATTAATTACCAAAAAGATGATGTTTCAGAATCACCCAAAGTGGCTATAAAACCGACTGCTGCCACAAATGCTTCCAAAAATAAGACCATTACCCCCTTTTTGTTGGGGGGGGGGGGGAAAGGGGGGGGGGGGGGCCAATGTCCATCGAAATTCACCATTGACTACGCGAGATATCCAATGATGGTGAAGTGAAGAGTTATCAGAAACCAAAAAAAGGGGACACAACTCAAATCCGCACCGTGGATAGAGATAGCAAGTGAGACATCTATTTTAGAGCCCGGGATAAGTCTCCAAATGCTCTGCCTAATCCTGCGGAGTGCGTCGGCCTAGTAGATCCCTAGGGGCCGGTAAAGTTAGACGGATGAGAAACCAAAGGAGGATTGATGATGTAATTATCTAGTGAAGCAGAGACAGTAGTTTTGTACCGAATGGAGAGACATGTAAATACACATATCTATGAAATTGATGGGAGGAAACCAAAACGTCTTTTGGTGGACGATATCTGAACTTCAAAGGGAAAATCACATTTCTAGGATGTTGAGTTTCTGCCCTTTCTTATGACACCCCAATCAGGAAAAATGAGCAAGGAATGACCAAGTTATGTTTGTTTGAAGTAGTGCTTGCATTTCTATAATTTTATCAAACGAATTCGTTTTTACTGGCTGCCTGTCGGAGAAAAAGCAGAATTGACAAAAGACTTAAGTCCATTTCGTTGACAATCAGCTATGCATGAAGTCTTTCGTCTACGGCTGATTGTCAACGAAATGGAAATAAGTCTTTTGTTAACTCCATTTGTTGCTACGGCAGGCAGCAAACGGAAACGAATTCGTTCAATAAAATTATGGAAATGCAAGCAATACTTTAAACGAACAGAACTTTGTTATTCTTAGCTCATTTTTCCCGGCTGAGGTGTAATATGAAAGGTCAGAAACTCAACTTTCAAAAAAATGTTATTTTCTCTTTGAAATTCAGATACCGTCCGCCAAATGACTTTTTGTTTTCCTCTCTTCAAATTCATTTTAATCACTCACGCGTTAAATATGCATTATATGAGTTGCATCAAATGAAAGAGGAGGATCTAAGCTTTACAAATATGTGTCATTTATCAATTATAATTCTGTTTAAGTTATGATAAAACATCGATGATTCTCGGTTTCGTTTTTTCTGGGGCGTACTGTATAATGTATATATATATATATATATATATATATATATCACCATGTTTTCTGTGAAAAGCGTGTATGCCAAGGTAGTGAACACCGGTTGCCATATTTTTAATACGTTGACGTTAATTAGCAATACAGATGGTATGTTTACCGTTCATCTCGATCCAATTTCTGTCCATCTAGTGAATAATCGTCTTGTTCTTTGGAACTCTCCCTTTAACGCCCATTATCTTTGTCGGTCTTCTTTCAGTCATTTTTGTCTTTTAAATTGCTGCTCAGGAGAGGATTGGAAGCACTTGGACATATTCTTGATATCCACTGTTATCTTGTTATGACCAGTATATGGTGATGTATATTACTAAATCTCTCCTGACAATGCCTATATCTATTCACCGTGATGCGTTTCTTAGTGATCGTCCTTATGCACTTGAACTGCTACAGGTTGCATGGGGGACATCCCCTCCCCCTCCATCGCGTGGTAAAACAGGAGGGGGAAAATGAAAAAGCATGAAAGAGAAGGATAGAGAGAGAGAGAAAGAAAGAAAGGATAAGAGAGGACGAGAGAGAGAGAGAGAGAGAGAGGTGGGATGAAAGAACAAGGGGAAAAGAGAGAGAAAGCAGAGAGGGAGGAGTTAAAAACTGAGAGAAAGATGATAAAACCATCTTCCGCACCCTCCCCTCGGCCTAGCCTTGCAAGTCTAGCTTCCCTTCCGATTAAACGTGTACCCTTCGATGGTTAGACCCACTGGCTAACCCCACGATTAGCCGCTGCATATTATGTATTTCCCAGTGCTTCTCTGTTTTCAACAATACAATCCTACCCATGTCATTCTAGACGGTGTAAGGTATCTTCAAATGGACGAATAAGACCAATGAAATCGTTTTGAACTGCTGCATGACAAATAGTCATGTTTGGGAACATTTGCTAACATCTTAGCCAAAAGGCACATTAAGATCGGCTGCTTGAAGTTAATGGAGACTTGAACAAAAGTTGAAAACCAAACTAAAGGTGCATGATTTGTTATACTGTAGTTTTGCCTACACGGGCGTTACTATTTTCGCTCACGGATGGGTGAAATAAACAACGGGTCAGCCACTGCAAGAAAGCAATCGATACTTTTCATATGATTATAGTCCTCTCTCTCTCTCTCTCTCTATCCCCCTCTCTCTTTTGTACTCGCCACAAGCTCCTTGTTTCGCAGGAATTCACACTTCTTCCCTGATTACGATACAACTGTTTTGATTAGTTCATATATTGTTATGACTGTGCACACTATTGTTTGAATACACGTCTCTTACCATGCTTCCAATCAACTTCATAGTTTAAAATATTATCAATTTTACGTTTGCTTTGCTGTACTTGTAACGTATGTTTATCTCGGGATTTCGAGCAATGAATGATTATTACTTCTTACGGGCTAATTGTAATATTATTCTATTGCTTTTCCCTTTTCTTCTCGTTCAAACGTTCCCTTCATATTATTTCATTCCCTGCAACACTATCATCGTATTACATCCATTATAGTTTACATTATATGTTTATAACATTGTACCGGTTGCATCTCACTCAATTATTGTCCAAAATCTGGTATGTCGCTTTCTTTATCGTTGAAATATACATGTACCTGTATCATGTTTATATTGCATTGCTTGTATTTCATAGCATTATTGTTCAAACATAGCTTTTGACCATTGCACTACTGGTTTCTTGCTTCCCTCTCCCATTCAAAAATGTAATATCACTTTAATAGGTGTTTGCATCTCACTATCTGCCTTCTTTAAACACTACCATCTCATTACACCATCGTTCAAACATAGCTTTATATCATAGCGCTGCTATAGTTTCTAGCTTGACTTTTCCATTCAACCGTGTACTATCATCCCATCGTTTGCATCTTACTGCAAACATTACCATGATGTTTGATGATGTGTTATTAAACCGATTTGCTTGATTCTTTCTCTTCCTCTCATCCGCGAAGACTCTTGTCCATTCTCATTAGTATGAGGAGGAGGAAGGAGTGCTTCCTGGAGTGATACAAATAGTGCTACAAAGTACTTAAAGAAGCTATCTTATATATACGCGACACCAATAATAATTCAACGCAAAGAGCAAACATTCCAGGCACAGTGATTAATGTCACTATCGATAAATGTCGTGAATGTTGCGTGCCAAGATAGAAGCTCCATCCAATAGTCGTAGGGATTCCAACGTGTGTTGCCATGGTAACGACGCAATGGGAACGCATCCCAACCTGAGGGTTTGCCTTACGGCTATTAAGAGGGAATGAAGAGTTATGGTGACAGGTTCAAGACGCTATCAAGCAAACAAATTTACGCTCCTAATGACGCGATCATAGCATGTTAGGTTTATCATCAATAAACCCATTTGACAGATCTGGCTGGAAACCAATGTAATTTCAACGTTGTCGGGTGTGATGAAGAGAAATGGAGGTGTTTGGTTTGATTCCGGTATTTCTTTACAGAGATAAAACAATCATGTTTGAAAAACAGAATATTGAATTTAACACCATATCGTTTCATTCCCCGAAAACTTGACAAATTGCAAACGTCTGTTTGTCACAACGAATGGGTGTTATTTATTGCATTTGAGTGCATGCGTCCTAACAACCTAGTCGTTATTAGAAGTGGGGACTTGAAGATGATGTTAAGTTGCATTTAATCTTCTAGGAATTGTCGATTAAATCTAGGAAAAACAAGGTCACGGCCATTGCGCTAGTCTCTAATCGCTTCAGCTCACAGCTCTGCAACATGATAATGCCAGTTTATTTCACATTCCTCGGAATGTGGATTCTGGCCGGGATCTATTTTTGTCCGACTTGTTTTACTTGTTCCAACATCTCCTGAAGAAAAATATAACAAATAATAACACATGAGCTTTCTCTGCTTGTTGCTTTATCATTATCCAAATCTAAAGGAATGAATGTTACGACAAAATCGGTTCAAGAAACATGAAAGTTTGATAACAACATATCCCCACCTCTTCCCGTCATTATGACACATAATACAATTGATTGTAATTGGATAATAACCTTTTTAAAATAAACTTGTTATCCTCTTGAATACAAATTGTATTGGATTAGCATCTTTAATACTCATCCATGCTGTTTGACAAGATGTGTATATTCTTTATAATACACAACTCATAAGGAGTAGTATCTGTATAAACATCTACACTCTTTCGACTTTGTAAGTATCTAGTCCTTATACCATCCCATTGAAGTGAAGTAGTCTGATGATGCATGCTTGCTATCACCCTCTTCAGACGTACCTTAACATGGAGGCAAACATTGATATCATCGATTCCAGAGTAAATACTATCCCCTTGTCAAGATTACCACAGGGGACTATTGCTTGGTGGCAGGAGTGGAATGTGTTCATTGGAAGGAGGTTGCCATTGTCACTGTCACGTAATGTTGTTTGAGAGGAACTCTATGAGGTGTTATCAAACGTGTCATATGAAAGGTAAAGGGCTGTCCCAGTGGAGAAAAGCTGTCCAAACCTCGTCAGCCTACCACAATGCAACTGATATCCGCAGTGTGGAGCACTGGGGGAAACCACCAAGGTGACGTGTTGGTGTTTTAAGGGACAATTTGTCAGATATTTATTTTCACTTGAAAGTAGGTTTGAGTGACGGTATTGATTCATTGGTCTACATTTAACCAATAGGGGATGTTCAATCATTCCCGAGAAAAGCCACGCGCAAACTTTGGTTTAAACAAAAAAATCCTGCACGTGTATTTTTCCTTTTAATATAGAGTACATTTAAGACACTTATTATCACTAAATAAGAAACTAAATATAATTTCACTGATTTAAAATCTAATCGCTGTTCCTTCGAATTCACTCTTTAAAAAACGAAAACAAAAATCGTTCGGTAATTATGCAAAAACTGATTTTTATAAAAAAAACAGCAAAATTTATGAAATTCTCCATTGCTCATCTTTCTCAAAGGGGGTTTAGATGTTGATGGTGGTTATTTTACCTGACTGCTAATAAATCGTAAGTGCTTGTAAGTAAGTAACCATACAACCGACGGCTTTAGGTCCTCTCCAAGGGACCTGGTAATGAGGAATAATGCCTTACCAAAGGGCACTAGCGCATCGACTTGGTTTCGAACCCGGGTCACCGAATTACGAGACCACTGCTCTACCGACTAAGCTATTGCGCCTCCTCATGAAATGGCGAAGAAGAAAATTCGATGTCCGTATTTGCTTTATATACTCATAGGAAGTTAAACAAATAGTTTTATGGCATTCTAGTCAAAGAGATAAATAATCAGACATTAAGTATATTAAAACAAGTTCGCCGCCACACGTTCAATTGAATTAACGCGGTTACACATACGTTTGCATACACGACAACCAGGAAAAAACGGTGATGAACGATACAAAGAGAAACAGCGCAGTACCATACATTTCCGAATCAAAGAAAATGGAGATTTAAAAACAGTTTAAAGACTTATTCTGAAAGAATAAACACACGAGAGACTAGAAAGAAAACCTCTCATAAAAACCAATAACATTTCAAGTGTTTTCCTCCTCTCACCGTCATAGCAACATGCTTGGAGCCATGTAAATCTCATAAGAATTACATTTCTTACAAAAACCGCGATCATATGTCGCCTGCAATTGGTAAATTATGCGTTACTTTACGTCAGCCGATCGAAAGCCCTGGGCGGGAAACTATTAATAATTTCATATTTTGCAAGGAAGACTAACAGCGATGCCAAGGTAGAAATGGTACTCACTCGATCACGTCTATTAGCTTGGAATAGCTCAAAGGCACAGCACGTAGAATTATACAAAATGTCATTATTATCTCTTTGAATATAGCTAATGTGTTTAAAAAAATGAGCCTGAAATCTTGTTTTTGAATTGGTAAAGTGGTATTAGGTTAACTCGATTGAAATATATTACTTAGTAAGTAATGTTCATTGGGAGAATGGAAGTGATGAGATTGAGTGGAATGGAGAGATAATGAAAGAGAGAGAGAGAGATAAAGAGAAAATAGAGAGAGAGAAAGAGAGAGAGAGAGTGGAAGGGAGATAGACATGCAGACATAGAGAGAGAAAGATAAAGAGAGAGAAAGAGAGAGAGAGGGAGAGAGAGAGAGAGAGAGAAAGAAAGACTGAGCATTAGCGGGGATACAGAGTTTTGGGAAATTTTGAAAATTAGGTGGATAGTGATTCTTTACAATTTGTATATATTTGGATGCCCCTGTTGATGTATTATAAGCACTAACAAAATTAGCCCTAAAACACTTCTGCTTTCGAGAAGATTTTAATATAAAAATGTTACAGTGCTCCCGGTAAATTTTGATGAGTTTCAAATAGCGCCTACGGCCGTACAATGGTAGATGCGACCATGAAAATCTCAGAATATGTAGTTGTGATACATAATTTCCAAACGGAAGTAGCTAATCGGTCGACATTAACAATTGATTTATAGCTTAAAATTGTTTGTATTGCTTAATTGATATCTTGACCTTGAGAATGAGCTATACACCATAAAGAGTTTATTATTTACAATTTCATCACTTCAGACTCGGTTTCAACCGCGACAACGATCACTGAATATTGTAGGATCGCATATGCTTCCAACATGTTCATTCGAACCATATTCATGACCCCATACCAAAACTTTGTATTACCTTAACGCAAATTGAGGCTCGGTAAATTTCAAAGGAAGCATTCTATCAAAAGTTTTTATAATTCCAAATTCAAAAGAAATTAAATATAGAACACAGAGTAGTAATTGTACATATTCAGTGTAGAGGCCGTGGGCTTTACAATAAACTCTCACTTGTACATGCTGTCTTTAATAACAAAGAAAATCACATGCGCAAATCAATAAAAACTAAGTATTCTAATTGTGAATTACTCACAGTGATGATGTTTATCCATCACACGTTAAATTTATTGGAGTCGGTCTGCTACCGCATTTACCAATTTAAAGTTTTTTTCTCGCCTCTCATGAGAAAACAAATGAAAATAAATTGCACATTAAAGAGCAGACATTACTTCACAAAACTAATCAGGCGATAAATCGATGACGGCATGTAAAAATCATTCACCCGCCTTCCTCAACAGCCGTCAACGTAAATAAACCATCTGGGAACAACATAACCCTAGCATGTACTGCAAATGGAAATACAGGATGCAAAGGTTTGTATAGATTCCCGGCGTGTGTGGAAAACTCATAAAGCGTTTTATACCAGTGATTTGTCTCATAAATGGCGCTTCGTAGTCGTAACATGTCACGATAGGTTATGGTCATTTAACCTATATCCTTGTCGGGACTCGCAGCTAAAATGCTCTAATACATCCTTTGTTGCAGGCTACTACAACGCAATGCAATATTGAATGTATTGTTTATGGTAGCTATATACGGTGATGTTAATTTATATTTTCTACCTCAAATATTTCATTTACGATTCTTTGTTAACAACGATCACTTATATGTAGGTTGACATTAAAAGACGTTTTGTTAAACTCAACTGTTCTCACTACCCAATGTGTTTCCCTATAGAACCAGCTACTTACATACTTCTTACAAATGTAATATACAACCTAAAAACTTATCCAGTATGTTTATAACAAACAGTACAATACATAGAAATGAAAAGAAATTTCATCGATGGTGTGTTATTACAAATTTTGCATAATATTCTTGCAGACATCATGCACCTGAAATTTGGAACTTGCTTCCAACTAATAAAACTTCACTCACATTTTACTACAGTTTTACACGTGAGCTCAAAAGTTTCTTGATTGCGCATGACTCTCTCTGAATGTATTTATCCAGCTTGTTATCTCTCTCTCTCTCTCTCTTCCTCTCTTTCTTTCTTTCTTCCCCCCTCAAATTTCTCCTTTGTTATCCTCTGATTTTTGCATTCTATCATGATGTATTTCGTGTACTGGGTTTGTGCCGGTTGTTATGCAAATTAATTATGAATGGTACTATCCCAAGCTTTGCGTGCTACTTGCTTTTCTTACTATCGAATTTGATAGGAAGCTGTCCAGCCAATTTTTTTATTTTTGTTTTTATTTTTTACAGCTGTGCCTTCTTCTGTTTTGTATCAATTCATTTCACATGTATTATCCCAATTTATGTATTATTTCTTACATTAAATTGCATGTTTTTACCTTGTAAACATGTTTTTAAAGATGGAAATCAATAAACTGAACTGAACCGAACTTAACTGATGTGACGAACTTATTATCGTGGTTATATGATTCGATGAATGTATCTTTCTCCTTAAAAATCAATTGCTTACTAAGTGCTATGGATATGTTTGTTTTATAACGTGCTCCTGAGATAAATATATAATATCTAGAGATCGCACCAAACTTAAATAAAACAGAATACAAGTAGGCAAAAGATGTACGAGATTAATTCAAAGTAGATCATGATGATCTACCCTGTTTTCTGGAGAGAAAATAAGGGAAGCATTTTGGTAAAATCATGAGGTAAGAGATAGAGCTGAGTGCGATAGATTGGAGTACAACAAATGTCAGACTGATTGCAAGCTCGAAATGGTGATTGGGCGAGGGTGATATAGAGAGAGGGGGAGGGAAAGACAGAGAGAGAGAGGGGGAGTGAGGTAGAGGGAGAGAGAGAGGGAGAAAGGGAAAGAGAAGGGAGAAAGAGATGGTGAGAGAGTGAGAGAGGAAGAGAGAATAAAGAATAAAGGAGGTGGATTAAAAAAAAAAGATGGTAAAATGATTTGAACGAGTTGAAACAAGGGATGTAGTCCCATTTTCTCTTTAATGGAACCCTCTGGAGAAATACAAAAATACAATTAGATACGAGAAAAGCTTCCCATCATTCAACATCCAAGAAATGAGTTTAAATTCACTTGGCTTCATACATTTCATAATTAGCATTATCAATCATTCACGTAGCACACGATTGCAGAGAGGGAACATATTCAAGTAGAATTCAGGCGATGATGACCAGGAGGAAGAAGGTAATAAATGAGAGAAGATCTCACCGAGTAGAATGTCTAGATTAGGCACGTAGCATCTATAGTAATGAGAAGGACATACTCTATTGTTATCGGCTCTCTCGTTGCGTTGTCATGGAAATCTAACAATTGAACGAACTTTCTTGACTCCCATACTACGTCATCACGAAACAAAATAAATTGACGAGCGGGAAAATGAACAGTCCTTCTGCAAACAATGCGATAAACAATACAAGACAATACAAGGCATTATGTTCAATGAGCGGTGTAAGCGTGTAAAGGCACGGTGGATGATACACATCAAAGACCCATGAGGCAATCTTCGAATTCTGCTACTGACATATGTTTCCTATTCTCTTTTTAATCATGGCGTAACTCTCTCTAACAACGGTAACGTGACATGTTGAATAATGAAATACCTTGTTTAAACAAAAAACAGCACAATTGATTTGAAACGAAACAAGAAACTTACTAAATGAACAAAGAAACAAACAAATAAAGATACATGCAGACAGACATACATACAAATAAAAGCAATCATGATTATTTTTGATAAGCAGGTCCGTATTTTACAAATAGGAAATATCGACATACATACATATCAGCATGCATTCTACCGCTACTACAGCTCTCTCTCTCTCTCTCTCTCTCTCTCTCTCTCTCTATCTCTCTCTCTCTTATTGAGGACTACTATCCCCGGACAACTCCACCCACCCCGGACAGGTCCCATCTGAGGTTACTTCCTCCGGTCGATACTCTCCCATGATAGCAGGCACGAGGATGTTGGTACAGACGCCCAGGAATGTCGGCGTTTCCCAGACAGAACAATGGATGGTAGGGGAAGAGAAAAGAGTCACGCGCAAAATGAAAAGAAAACTTGAACGAGAGATTTGCCGTGCGGGTAGACGGGTAGTATCTCACTTCTAAATGCAGGAACAGAAATAAAGGGGTTGATCTAGGCTTGTATGAGCTGCCCTGGATGTTCTTGGAATATGATAGAATCCGTGTAAGTGTTTTATATTATCACCATAACAGGACTGTACAGCTCTTTGTACTAGATTCAAAGACAGCATTCATCAACATCCTTTTCTCGAATGTGCGTGCTTTCTTTCAAATATCTTGCTACCACGGTATAAAAAATGGTAATGAGGATTAATGCCTTTAATACAAAAGGGCACAAGCCCGACTTGGGATCGAACCCGGACCTTCCCAGTTACGACGCCACTGCTCTACCGCCGATCCATCGCGCCTTCACCATAGTAAGCCACCAATCATGGTGGGGCATTGTTCTAATGTGTGAATTATGTATGAAATGAAGGCTAGGCTGTATTATCAAATCAAGTTCATACTTTCACCTAGAATGCCTTTGATGAAATGCAGCTTTAGCCCTCTACAAATAATCTCTTCAATAAATAATTTCATTGGGCAGAAGACAAATCTATCGCTCTTGGCGGTGTATACCAAAGCGCTCACACTTTGTACAATTATCAGGTTGAGTAGCGCCTCTCGAGTAGAGCGGGGGGACGCATCGCCTGAAAACACAGATTTACTGTATAGATTAAGTAAAAGGGAATGGTGAGTTATTTCAGTTGACAGTGCGTGCCCTTAGAGAAAGAGAGGTGAGAGGATGGAGAGAGAGGAGGGCGGATTAAGGGTGCTTAAAGAGAGAGAGCGAAGAAGATAAAGTCACATGATTAGCGTCTTATAAGATCCCTTCCAGCGAGATTGTAGGGGATAAAAGATGAGCTGCATTACACAGATACGTCTTGCAAGGAGAGGGAAGAAACGAAGAGGGTTTGGGATTCCAACACGGAATATTGCAACAAAAGTACGATGAGTCAATCAGTATACTCTAGGACAATAATACACCGTAGATGACTGTAGCAAGATGTCAAAATCCAGCACTGGGGAAATGTACACGCCCCTAAAGAACCTGAAATATTAGTTTCGCCTTATTTCACACATGATTAAGCTTACCATATTAATTTCAAGAATAATGTTTAATTTAATAACACGGCATATTGAGTTATGGCCTTGAGGGGTTCATTTCTCACAAGGTTATCGTCATTACTAGTCTATGACTAATGATGCTACTATCTCTCTCGCTTGATGTTTGTTGACCATAACGTCTTCAATTCTTTCTGTTCGTTATCTAAAATATCGTCTCAGTTATCTCTCTTTTTCCTCTCCTCTTCCTCCCTTTTATCTACTGCGTTTCTTGACTATTATTTATGATTTCACCAATTTATGTTTAACTTTTCATGTGTTTATTGGCTGATGAACTCTCTCTGTCTCTCCGCCTTTTCTTTTCACACACCCATTTCATTTTTTTTCCTTCACCATATCCCCCTTTTGATAGCTTTTAAAAATGATAATCTCGTTTATGTTTTCCCTTTCTTCTTTATCTCGTTCTCTCCCCCTTTTGACCCTCTGTGTATGCCTCTCTCTGTCTCTTTCTGTCTATCTGTATCTGGCTCTGCCTCTCTCAGCCTCTCCCCCCCCTCACTCTTTCTAGCTATCTCTTTATTTATTCTCTATTACGCTCTATCGCAAAGGACGGTAAACGTTTATATATCCTATACCATCTTTTGAATAACAGTTTCAAATTATAAATCCCTCTATCTTATAAATATGAAAGGACAGTGCAGAGGAGTTGAGGAATATTTACCAAAAAAAAAAATAAATAAATAAATAAAGAGAAAGAACGGGAGGGGTGATTGCTTAGCCAAAAAGGGAAAATTGTGATATTTCGTTACAACTCTTGATTTTGGAAGAAGAAAAAACCGCGACATGTATCCTCTTGCTGAACATTTCACTGCTACCGGATGCGTCTGTGTCTATGCAAGGAATCCCATGTCGGTAGGAGAGATGAAGTAGCAGTGACAGTGCTGTCAGAGGATGTGCAAAGCATGATTAATAGACGAGGTCTAAAGCTCACATGAGTCTAATTTATTGATATTGCTCTAAGAGGGTCGGGTTCTGACACCACCCGTAGGAATGTCTAGACGCCTTATAGATAGTCATGTTCACACTGATGGATTTGACGTAAGTTGCACACAAGACGTTATCTGGCAGTGTGCACTGATTGATTATATAGAGTTTATTAGCGCACGTAATAACGCAACACTGACGCTTCGTGTGCATCTCGTATGCATGCGACATATAGGGTACCGAGCCTCGTCTTCAACATTCACTATCCGTAGGGATGCATTCAACCTGGTCATGTTTACACAAATCATTGATATGCATTAAAGTATGCAGCGTCATTTTGCTACGTTATTAAATACGCTTATCAAGTTTAAGAGCGGATTCAGCAAATACGCCATTAAGGAATGTTCACATTGTTCATTTTACATTCATTTTGTGAGCGGTGACTCTCATAGAGCGTTCGATAGTGGACATCGCGCAAGAACATCGATTAGGATTACGTAGGTCAGCTCCAGAGACTAGTACAGTATCTGACAATGAGTTTTAGCAGTTCATCGTATCAAAGTAACTGCAAGTTCTGCAACATGAACAAGAGAAACATTGCGGAATAAATAACTGACGCATTGGTTCATTGTTTGAATACGCTTCAATCGCCCTGTGTACAACTCCAAACCCATCTCCGACGTTGTCGTACGTCAGCAAACGGCGCATCGCCTACAATGGCATATAATATGCATTATTAAATGTTGATGTAATTGACTCTGGTCTCTAAGACGAGAACAATTTTATATTCAATTGCCGCATGTAACATGTTCTTCCCTCACAGATACATGTACATAGGCCTAAGGCTGAGTAATTAGACAGGCCTCCAAAAAGTAAACATAAGCGATCAAACCATTTCGTCTTCTAATGCTTGTTCTGATTCCATTAAACAATAATAATGGTCCTTCCTCTGAATCTGGCTTTGTAAAGTAGGTTACTAATTAGAACTTGTAATGAAAACTCGAAAATGGCTCTATGATGCTAAGGATTCACACGGTGACCCCTATCTCAGTTACTGGGTCTGTCATTAAACAGCGATCTACAGGGAATGCATGGTGGTCCCAAGTGTTTACATCGGTGTCATTGACTAGGAGAGTTTGGCCAACCCGCTTCGAGTAGGCTAAAGAAATCCTGAATTGTGGGTCATGCAAAAAATAGAAGTATGTACGCCATGGTATGACCAAATGAAACCACATTGGCCAAAGATGAATGGCTGTTGATACCTTGGAACGCACTGTCTTCTTTTTCGACTTTTAAAATACGAGCCAAAGTAAACTGTAGTGAGCTGTTATTCCATTGGACTACAACACACCTTCTTTTTTTAAATGTAGGACAAATTACCTTGTTGGGTTTCATTTAGTCGTCTATCACCCTTTCCGTTAATGCTTCTTAATTATTCGTTAGCGTTTAATCACTATTTCAACGCACAAAATATCATCGGACATCCTATTTACGCGTTCTATCAGTGCTTAAATCGTTGTACTAAGTGTCATTTTTCTATGTGTAATGTCTCCGTGATACTAAGTGCAGAAGACGAAAAAAGAAGATAAGGATGGGAAAGAAGAAGACGGAGTAAAACAAAGTAAAAGATAAAAGGAAAAGAGGGGGGAGGAGGAAAAAACGAAGAAGAAAATGGAAGAATAAGAAGAAACAAAAAATATTCACTCATTCAAGAGACAAACTGCAACATGGAGATTTCCCCCTTTTTTTTGGTCGAGCCATGTATAGGGAGAGTCTTCTGTTGCTTTATCATCATCATCATGACAGTGACCTAAGGTCAAGGTCTGGTGACGAATTATTAGAATGGGGAAGACGATAATGAGTGTGTCTGGCGGCAACGGGACGTTTAGGAGCGAATGTGTCGTCTGCATAATAAGTAGATTTCGTGGGTTTGTTGATGTATGTTTAGTATGAAAAAGGGCTCCTAACAGTCAGATTTGAATTCTCGTATAATATGTACTTGGTCTTCCTTCTCATTTTTCTTTTCCCCTACACTCGCTAATATTACTCATTCGTTCTCTATCTGTCTTTCTTCTCTCTCTCTCTCTCTCTCTCTCTCTCTTCATCCCTTTCTTTCCGCATCCCCTATCCCCTTTTCTCAAGTATTTCCTCTTTCTCTCTCTCTCTCTTCATCCCTTTCTTTCCGCATCCCCTATCCCCTTTTCTCAAGTATTTCCTCTCCCTCTCCTCCTCTCTCTACTTATATACGCATTTACAAAATGAAAGTAACCTTTGCAATTACTTTGACCCCGTTGACCTTAGCTGATATACAGGAAGCAAGATAGGTTATGAAACACTCATTAGTAGTAATTCAACAGTCGTTAAAATACCACTTCAATCACGTGACCTATTCACATATGCGAGGAATACATGATAACACATCATGGCCTGCAGCACGATGTCCCATGCGACCTCATCGATTTACTTGAATGTACTTTATAGTTGATAATGTGTTTTCGTGGAAGGATTATGTTATTTGAAAATGGGCTTCTTTAACCTAAATCTGTTCATGATTACCATGCAACGCAAAACAAATCGTATAAAACGTTGATAACGCAAAGACAAAATTCCCAGGCTACTGCGCCCTAGAAAGGATTGGTACAATAGAGCTTCGGCGGTTAATCAACAATGGCCGTGACTAAACGATGATTTGATGACCAGCTTCCTATCCTGGACTGATTAGTTATTCAGTGATGGTCAGCGATAGTCCAGCGCTATTCATCAGGACATTGATTACAATAACAGTCTCTACATAGATTAGTTGTATTTCTACAGGTTATTTTCAGTAAAGTATTGATACAGCGTACACCACGGTAACAAAAATGCGCTACCATTATCTTCTAAACACCGTGCAGACTATATTTAGCTTTATTTAAACATATTTGTGGCTTACACCCAGCAGATAAGATCGATTGATCGATCTGTATTGAGAAAAAAACAGTCAGAAAAAATCTTGGAACCAGACGGACTTGAACCTTCCATCTACTGCTTGCCGGGCAGCGACTCTACCACCAGGCCATCACTGGTCCATGGCACAGTCACGATGAACTAGAAACACATAACCAAGGCTCTCTTGATTTACTGGGTGTAAGCCACAAATATGTTTAAATAATTGAAATTTCTCCCAGGAAGCATTGAATTTATAAAATATATTTAGCCTGTTAAACACATATAATTGCAAATAATTGTTTTTTGTTAATACTTATGTGACGTACGTTTATTAAATACCCTATCCGTGTATTTAGTGTGAGATTGTCTTATATAGTTATCTAGCTTAGATTGTAATATATTGGTCATAATTATGTTTGTTTTGTTCACTAACAGTTTGTTAGCTATTTTCTGTATAAGTTATGCTTTATGAGTTTCCTATATTGTACATGTTGTATTTGTCTTATATACCCTGCTAGTGGCATAGTTGTGTATTATATACTACATTGTGTCATGGACATGGATTCAAATGTAAATGCTTCTTTGTTTATTACGCTGAATATAAATGATACATAAACGTCTTCTCCATTAAATTCATAATTTCGCCCTTAACAGATATTTCTTGCAGAGATATTAAAGAGATATGGTTACTTTGTCTCAGATTATGGAACAAAATTCTGGATTTAGCTCATGCTGAAATGATAATTATAAACCTTTAGGTCAGTCAGGAACCCCGTGAATTTTACAAGCCGATCGCCTGTCTGATTATCAAAATATTTATGATTGGAATTACAAATTTTGACAATTGTTTGCCAAACGTATATCATAAGACTACAGTTTATTGGGGAAAACGAGTATGGTAAAACTAGTCACTCAAATATTTTTATTTTTTGAGGCACTTCTTGATCATTTCGAAGCCCAATTGTGTAGGGCTTCAATATTACACCATATCACAGACACTGATAATACATAGGGTCATGTTTCTCAGATTTTACATTGTTAAACAATCCCTTTAACACATTTTATTGCAGAGACATTAAATGTCTTCATCCCTTCCAATGTTCTCTCTAACAACACTAACCATTCTATGCGGGAGATGTTCAAGTGATAAATATAGTTTATCAGGAGTAGATGTTAAGCTACTAAGGGCTGTTTATAACATGGTGATTTCCTGTCTTTAGAATAAGGCAAAACTTATCAATTTACATGTTCCTTTTGAAAAGTCAGGGTGGACGGAGCTGACATACATGGAACGGCTTGTATATAGACACGGTAAAATAACGTAGGATGATTTTCAGGACCTACATGTACACTTGGGTTAACTACGTATTAATACGATATATACATTCTGGAAATGAAATTAATTAATTACTCTGATTAGGAAGAATGATAGCATGAGGGGGGGCGAGAGAGGGAGAGACAGAGACAGAGACAGAGAAAGAGAGAGAGAGAGAGAGAGAGACGGAGAGAGAGAGAGAGAGAGAGAGAAATACATGGAGAGTGAGTGAGTTAGATGTTGATGAATATTTGTATGCATGTGTGCAGGGAAAAGAGAGGGGTGTGTGAGGATGTGTGTGGGGCAGCAGTAGAGAGAAAAGAGATTGAGAAGAAGAAGAGAGAAAGAGAGAAAGAGAGAGAGGGGAGGGAGGGGGAGGGGAGACAGAAGTGGTGTGTGTGTGTGTTTGAGAGAAAGAGAGGGGATGAGGGAGGTGTGGGTGTTTGCATGTGAAAGGGAGAAAAGAATGTGCGCGTAGGGGTTTGTGTGAGGGAGTAGTTGAGGGAAAGAGATATAGAGGAGAGCAAAAGCGAGAGAGAGGGTGTGCGCGCACGTGTGTGTGTGTCTGGGAGTGCGTGTGATTTTGGAGTGTGTGTGCGTAAAGGAGAGACAGACAGACAGACAGACAGTCGGACAGAGATAGAGAGAGAGAGAGAGAGAGAGAGAGAGAGGGGGGGGGGATCAGGGATGGGTCATCCAATCCGTCGTTATGTCCTTGGAAGTACAGCCTGAGGTCAGTTGGTACTTGGTCTGGATTGACAACCACTTCAACACAGACCGGAGCAGCAGGCCAGGAAAAAAGGGGGTGTTCATAATCGAAAACTGACCGAATGCCGGTAGAGGGATGTTTATATTGAATATAGAGAGATGTAGAAAGGCCCACTCACACTTGTACTTTACAAAGCAAGGTTACAGAGACTGGGTTATACTTATCAAAAACCAGTTAACTTATATAAACTTTCTGCTATCCTTGCTCCTGCTGTGCGTATATCATACTTTAATATTGTCTGCGTGTACAGTTCACAATTCATTCATCATGCCAGGCCGAGCGAAGAAAGTGATGTTCATACTAAACACAATTTGGGCATAAAAAGGCAGATTGGGCATATGCCTACAGAGGCCTACATTTTCATATATTGTACAGTCATACAGAACATTATAGACGGGCGAAAACAGGGCTCTTCACACTACAACCAGCACACAGATCGTTCTGAGTATAGGCAGAAGTACAGAGGGCATTTTTTTTTTTAACAAGATAAAGGGTCAGTGAAGCTTGATGACATCATACAGACGTTTGACCATACACATGTACCCTGATTAAGCATGGGCTTGACTTTTAAGAATGTTCAAACGTGCAAGGCAATTTAAAATTATGATATCCGTTTACCGTTCATAAAACCTTTGTGACGAAAAAAATATGAACATTTGAACACGGCGTGGTAGAAGTCAAAGCACTATTGTATCTTCTTGTCTTTCTGCCCGAGGGTCTACCCCTCTCAAGAAAGCACATTCACATTGCCATTATATACTTTATATTGTTTGCTTTCGTCGTTGGCTGAGTCAGGTGTTTCTAAGAGCGATGTCACAAACCAACATCAACTTGTGACTGTTTGGTGACTGAACGGGTGGAAGTAGGGTGTGTAAAGGCCAGCTTCTAGAGCATTAAGAGGAAGGTATACTGATTATGCTCTACTGACAATATTGCTCCCCGTTCAATATATGGCCCTCTCTGCACTAACCGAATCACTAACTTTTCAAGCTAATATTACACCTAACTCTAACCCCAACACTAAGCGTAAAGTCAACCCTAAGCCAAATTGCAACCCTAACCATATCCCTACACGTTTGATGGAGAGAAAAAAACCCGCCACGCACGGTCGATTGTGACCGAAACATCTTGGCCCGAATTCACAAAGCTCAGACCAAGGTTTGAGGTCAAACCTCCTTTTGGTTTGTAAAGAACAAAAGGAGGTTTGGCGAAACAAAAGGAGGTTTGACCTCAAACCTTGGTCTGAGCTCAAACCTTGCTTTGTGAATTCGGGCCCTTATGTCTAATCATCCAATATCTAACGCTGCTCGAATTCAAAACTTGAATATGACGAAAAATGATACGATAGAAAAAAACAGATCAAATCAAATCGAGTACAGCCTTGATGCTAACGTCATAATGCA
Source organism: Hemicentrotus pulcherrimus (assembly GCA_003118195.1). Taxonomy (NCBI): domain Eukaryota; kingdom Metazoa; phylum Echinodermata; class Echinoidea; order Camarodonta; family Strongylocentrotidae; genus Hemicentrotus; species Hemicentrotus pulcherrimus. The sequence goes on along the minus strand of BEXV01000637.1, from coordinate 137,993 downwards.
TAGATTAAGTTACAAAAGTGTACATTCGTTGCGATAAACAGACCATCAAAAGTTGGTCTTTATTATTCTGAAATAGTGATTTTAAATTAGTTTTGAAATAACAAAAAGAAGAAGAAGAAGAAGAAGAAGAAGAAGAAGAAAAAAGCACAACAACACAGAAGAACAATACAATTATATATTGCGTACCACGAACATGGAGATCGTCGGAGTATATAAGAAATATGAAATAAAAGTAAATCCGAAAAAGGAGGCTAAGCTGAAGTAAGATGACGGGGAGGGGTGCGGTGGGTTAAGCCTCTCAGCGTGCACTTTAAAGGCGAGTTGTTTAATAAAGTTTCCAGTTTTACACATTTGAGATGCATGGCCCTACGTGTTATCAGTGTCTGTGATATGGTGTAATATTGAAGCCCTTCAAAATTTGCGCTTCAAAATGATCACGAAGTGCTTCAAAGAATTAAAACATTTAAAGTGACCGGTTTTACCTTACCCCTTTTTCCCAAAAAAGACTTTAGCGTTAGAAATTTCAAATTCGAATCATAAATATATTGATAATCAAACATGCAATCGGCTTATACAAATTATGGGATTCATTTCTGACCTAGAGGTTTATAATTATAATTGCAGCATGAGCTAAATCCAGGGTTTGCTTAGAGGCAATGATACCCAATGCCTTTAATTCATGCACCGTATCGCATCTTACATACGAAGGAGAACATGCGTTTTGAAAGGGCATGACTGCGGATGGGATGAAAAGCATTAATAAACAGCATTCAGATCGATACTCTGCAAGAAAATATGCTCCAAATGAGCGGATCAGCTGCTTCACCGTGTATGCCTCCAGGAGTGAGGTCACTTAGCCAGATATTCATGGCTTAAATTTAATTAAGGGCGGCCTGCATTAGTTACTTATATATCTACCCAGGTCCCTTGCATACAATCTCGCGTCGGTTTTTACCTCGTTCATTCACAACCGAAATCGAGACATTATCTTGACAACCTCTCACTCTAAGAACTAACATATTAACCCATCGAATACTGTATTCTTTTCATTCCTATAGGATACAAGCCGAGGAAAGAGAGCGTTTTGAAAGTGGTAGATTTAACACCACGCTCCAACCTTTTAAAAATAATGTACTCATCGGCTTTTGTATATGGTGATTTTACATATCAGTCAAGTATCTTGTGGGCATGGGGCCTGCGCATCTCTGTATACCTAGTTGCTTCATCACGTAATGCTCAGTTAGGTGATATTATTCAAACAGGAGATTTGGTTAAATAAAGGATCATCCGTCATGCAAATCCCAATATGGCTTAAACCTGAAATGCTTCATTCTTCTTCATAGCGCATTGTACTGACCATGTTTTCATTCCCATCACTATCATGACACATGTTTTGACTTTTCCCTCTCATGATAGCATTATTAACCAATAATTTGCTCCAGTATGCACAATGCCCATACGTGTCCGAAATAGCTTAAGGCTAATCTTGAGCTCTGGTATTTGAATCGTATGTCGAGAGAACAATGCTATAATGCATTATGGGGTGTTTATCCCGCAGTAGATTTATTGTTTGAACCAGAAGAAGAAAAAAAAAATCACAACAAAATTGCAGGAAATCATCTTCAATAAAAACCACAACTCTCATCTGCACAAAGTGATCTGTGTTTAATATCAGCATGGTGTCGGGCCTACTTACCTTGATTTCCTTATCTTTCTATGCACATTACTCAGCCACTGTATATTTTCTACCAAAATCGTTCGTCACATGATATCTGGTATTGTAATCTTGAACATTCAGAGCAAGTTTTGTTGGATTCTGTGAGAATGTATTTTCTATCATTATCAGAATGCTAGCTTACCTTTGATCAAATTTCCATGACGTTCTCCTTGCACATCAATGCATTTGAAACGATGTAAAACTTTAGTGTGAAAGTAGACTGCAAATCTGATCATTTTCAAAAAGAACCCTGTATCATGAAACTTGTTAGCATTAACATTTAACTATATTTTACATTATCTACTGGCGAAAACACTGTGATTCGCTATGATCGAATTCGCGGCTAAAAGATGTTAGTAATTATAATTAGCAGTGAGATGTATGGAGCATGAAACTCACAAGAAAGTTTTCCGCGCGTTAACTTTCTCTGAGCCATACACAAAAACAATATCATCAATTTTTCTGCTCTCGCTGCATCTAAAACAACGCTCTGTATAAAACAGTCATTTCTTTTTTTTATTAGGAGGTGACCAGTCCTCATTCAGACCGCAGACTAATTCCCAAAGGATTATCAAAGAGATGCAAACTATGAAAAACATTTATGGAAATTTGGATTGATTTAGTTAAAAATTCATCTCAGCGAAATTGGAAAACGCGATAATTGGGTTTTATATGATAAGCGTTGCCCCTGTTGCATACTGCATAGTGATGACACAATAACAAAAGACAACAAACTGTTCGTATCACAAAGGCACACAAAAGCATGTCGATGCCGTTGTACAGGACGATGAATTGTTCATGAGATCGGTTTAAACTGCTAGGGAGGTAAAGGAGAAGAACTTAATTATATCAGAAGAAAACAGATCGCCATTTTGTTGATACAAGTAAGAATTATAATATTAAAAAGCTAATACATTATTATGTAAGAACCTCTCTATGTGTGCTTCTAGGGAAGTTTTTGATATTTACACCAAGCGTTTTAAAGCTAGTTGCAATCACTGTACAGTGCAGTTCAAGAAGTAAATCCTGCCTGGTAGCCATTGAGCACCTGGACGGGAGGGATACATGGGGATAACATACCTTACACAAGGACAAGCTTCGAACCCCCAACCTCTTGATTGATAACTAAGTGAATGAACTACCACACCAAAATTCTTCCACATTATTGTACAGAGGTTTCGAGAAGTCTTCATCATCATCAGATCACATTCGTAACATGATTTACATATTGCTGTCGCCAACCATTTCAGCTTGATTGTGGTCTTTTGGGGACAGATTTCTTTTTTCCAAAACATAATTCCAACAGTTGAGTAACTTCATACTTTTCAATGAACGCCTATATCAGAGAGAGTGTTTTGAAAGGAGAAACAAAAGATTAGAAAGAAGAAAGGATGAAAGAAAAAAAACTCCAAAAGAACCAGAGAAATGTATTAATTATTTTCAAACTTAAAATGCTTTATCCAATCTCATTTGGGATGGAAAATACTTTCCTCGTCAACACGTGTGCATATTTTATTCCCACTGAGTGGTGAATGTTTACGAACGTTGCGAAACTTGATTCGCCAATTTTTCTGATGAATGTAGTTAAAACTTAGGGATAGCCTCTGCATGTTTCAAAACTTGTTCAAAATTTCTTTCCGACAAGAAAAACTGTTTGCGAACTTTCATGCAACCTTTTACGAACCATGGCGAAACCCCGAATTCGCTACGTTCGTAAGCATTCGCCGCTCAGTGAGCAAACTTATCATTGTATTGAAACAATATAGAATTGTATGTATCATATTGTTAACATTAGTTTCAGCATCTGTATATCTGAGACACTAGGTTTCTTTAAAAATCTTTAAAATACTGAGTGAATTTACACAACTTTGTTTCCCTGATGAAGTACAGAACATAAATCAATAGGGAAACGACCCACTTGTTCGGAACATTACGCTCCAAAAAAGATAATTGAAAATCAAATTATGCCATTAGTTTTACACTAGCAAATAGTCATAACTACCTCCGCTGAGCACAAGTCATTACATTACCTCAGTCAAGGTTGATACCCATTTATAGCCATCTGCATCATATCAACATATGAAAGTTTAATGAATCATGGCGGAGATTCGAATGATTGAATGACTTTATTTGTCCTTGACATTAATTGCATACATAGATACATGTTCCAGTATGATCTATATCCATCCACAGCATATAATGAAATAAATGTGTTTCATATTATTCAGGGTTAGATGCAGGCTTTGGTAAAATGAAAACGGAGAGAGACTCTATTCTTGATTTTGGTTCAACGATTCTAAAGAGAGCAACATTTTCCAAATCGTGTAGAAAATATGAAAATGGCCCGAGATTACGATTGGGTAGGGCAAGATTGTAACAAGGGAATGCAAACAGGATCGTACTATTTGTAGTTTATTAGGAAAATATCGATCTCATATTAAATGAATATTGTTTTTACATTCATCACAAAAGGGGGGGGGGGACATGTGCCCACTCCCTATTTCCGTCATTGGTTGCACGCACAGTCCCACATATGCATTTCCATGTTATTATTGATATTTAAGCTTTCGCGATCACGTGCGGATTGCTAGCCATGGTTTCATCGTGATTTATTCGATGTATGATCCACAGTCTTTATGAATCAATTTCACTTGTTATCCTGAATCTAACGAATAAGATTAAGAGTGAGTGCTATATTCCATCATAATCAGCGCAATAAATGATTTCACGTCGTGTCGTTCACAGATTGAAGTTGCGTTCACACTGCGATTTATAAACAGACTCGATTGAGTTTTATTTTAGCTATATTCGATTGTCTGTGTAGATGGAGATCTCGAACCGCTTTCGGTGTCAACGGGTGATGCATTTATTGTGACGTCACGTAAGATCTCACGTGATACAACAAGGGCTTGAAGAAGGGATGAAGTGCGAACGTTAAAACCACTGGCGTATGTGACAATAGAACAGTATCGCAATCAAATTTAACACATAAATCTTTGTTAAGGGTCATGTCATAAGATAATCCATTCACCTGTTACAGATAATTGTATTCCAATAGTCAAAATGCGAATCGCATACATTACGTGTTGTTAGGTATATAGCATTAATGTACACAATTCGCATTCCGGCTAATATATTTGTTTACAATACGAAAATAGCCTGTTTTACGCCATACAGCTCGATTAGCGCAGGTCAGGACGCAGGTCGGGATCTGGTTTACTAATGTATTCAAATGTATGATGTTTCTCTCTCGGAGACCTTGTGACCAGTTAGCCATTAACCATTTATTGAATGAACTACAATTATGCATTGCTTTGCCGGGCAAACATCGGACGAGCTAAAAGGTTGTCAACAACAACATCCGTTTAAAAAGTATGTATGCAATTTGAATGTCTTATTGAAGATGGTAAATTTCTCTATTTCAGTGATGTATCGAGTACATCGGGTAGAAATCAACATTTATCTCTTCAAAGACAGCTCATGTCAGTCGTTTCTAGAACTCAGTTGTAAAACCGATTAAAAGAGGCGTGGTGATCGAGGTCCCACATGGCGTAGGCATCAATTTGAGAGGGAATCTCATACGCCACAAATGTAAATAAATGTGTGCATATTATGATATGAATTATGTTATTCACCTGATAAGAAAAACTGTATCTCAATAGTCAGAATTCAATTTGCATCATTAGTTTGTCGCTATGTAAGACAAAAGTATTATGGCTCGCCCTACCTAACAATGCTAACAAATATTAATTTGATTACACTACGGAAAAGATATATTGATTAATCATATTACATATAAACACGGCCTGTATCAGGAAGACGTGACGTTGAATACACAGTAAGTAGAAGGTTGCTGCGATTTGATTACTCACCTACATCACTTAAGGATCATCCTTGAAACAGGTAACGACATGTAGTTAGCATTACACACGCTTAAAATAATTGTAAACTTAATACAGTAAATTAAATCAATTCACTGTAGTCCATTAAAGCGGGGAGCAAACAAGCCTATAAAATGTCCAATGACATTTAATGGATTACCATTAAGAGGGGAAATATTGTTCGCAGGTGTGACTGAGTGTAACCTTGTAATTCTAAACGTATAACCAATCAATTTAGGACGGAGAATGCAGAATAAAAATAATAATAACAAAAAAAAAATCTATTTTCAACTCGGGTGGCACATGAGGTTTATAAGGTACTTTTAGATTTGCGTGGACAGAAACGTGTGACGTCCATTCAAGGCAGTGCACTACAAGGACGTGGATCGTAACATCGACCTATTGTCTTCGTGTGTATCTAAAAGTCCATGTGTGCGTAGAGCACTGAAGACACAGAAACCAAGATATTAGCATGGAGATAAAAGAAGAGATGATATTAGCAATAAACAGACATAAAAAGAGGGGATTGGTCAGAAGGGGTGCAGACACCAGTCACCAGCTTGACGTAGCCAGGAAGTTGCGTAGGTAGCGGACATAGTGATGAGCACATGTAACGATGACTTTAAAATGCAATGATTTGGGTATGCATAACATCCGTTAACCTGCACAAACGATGCTCCCCTGACTATCTCAGAACAACTTGTCTTAAGATTGTTTCTTATTTGCTGTCTTGAAATGAGTGATACGTTTAATAGGCACGAGTGTGTAACCATAATACGTATCGTTTAATAATGTATTAGTTCTTTTGTTCAGATGAATGAAAACAGTAATGTTTGGCAAAGATTGTTTTCCAGCATAAAGCACATTTATACAATTGATATGACAGTCAACATTATACCAGGCATTACCACCCTATACCTTTTACATGTTTCCAGGTAGAAAAGAAAATATTATACGAACAACAAAGAGGAGGAGCTCTAAAAATTTATATGAATAATAACAAAACAGAAGGAAAGCCTTTCGAAACCATCCCCTGCTAAGTTCCTGCCACATCTCCCTTTTGTAACAAAGCTTCCTGTATTTCAATATTAGGATTGCTTCTTCCTGTCCTATGGTATTCTGTTTTCCTTCGTTCCTATGCTGCTGAAGCATCGCCTAAACTAATAAGAGATTGTGTTTTGCGGATACCATCCATCAACCTGCCAGATTCATGAATTAGTTTAGAAATCCCTGCATACTAAAACGACTTTCTTTTTTTAAAGGGGCGAGTAATGGTTTGGTTCCAAGGGCGATTCTTGACACTGCAAAATCCCTGCATACAAAACGACTTTCTTCTTTAAAAGGAACGAGTAATGGTTTGTTAGCAAGGACGTTTCTTAACGTTTCGGACACTGCAAAATCCTTGCATACACAAAACGACTTTCTTCTTTTAAAGGGACGAAGAATGGTTTGTTAGCAAAAAACGTTTGTTGACGTTTTTTTGCAAGATCCCTGCATACAAAACGACTTTCTTTTTAAAGGGACTTGTAATGGTTTGTTAGCAACGGCGATTCTCGACGTTGCAAAACATATATTTACGGTGGCATGCATGTAAATACTTTTTTAATTGGAATAATAATTATGAAAACACGATTTCTGCTTCCACTGAGGCAGGTTATATTTCTGTCAAGTAGAAAATCGTGATATTAGGGCTTTATAATTTGTTTGTTTCGTTATTCGTATAACTTAATTATACGGTGAGATAAATGACGCGGGCATACGGGGCATACGATGACATGTATAAATGTTATCTTCTTAGACGTTTATTGACAAGAAAAATAT
>BEXV01000637.1:105380-120418 GCA_003118195.1 Hemicentrotus pulcherrimus | reverse complement strand
TCCCACACACACACACATACACACACACATACACATACACGAACACAAAATAAGTTTAAAGAAAAATAAGAATAATGCATTTGTTTTCCCTCTTTGACAAACAAATTGCACAAAATTAATATATGTCTTCAAATTCACCGTACTAAGAAAATATTTGCCAATACTAACTACACATCTAATGAAGATAATAGTATTATCAAGTCCTATGCGCATAACAATATACAACAGTAGTTCTTAATGGCTTTAATACCCTCATATTGTATTTATCTTATCTTTTTCATTACAAGATACCTGATGCCTGGATATGTTTATAGTGGACAACTCGTGCACAAAATGCGATTTCTTTTAGTCTGTAGTGGCTCTTCGAGAGGACAGCATGACGGTGAATGGACAGGAAATCATTCATATTGCATTAATTACCCGTCTAAAGTGCCTTTGTGAATGTGTGTAATTTTCCGATAAAAAGGGAACGGGAACGGAGAATTGGGTTAATTTCATTAAAGTAGTATACGATATAATTGCGATAGACAAGTAATGCATGGCACAATAAGAAATATGTGCTCACGTCATAAATTATACATTCACACATACGCGGATTAATCATTCTGATTTTATCATGGACTCTTCAAACGTACCCACTAGTTTCTTTACATAGTTGTCGTCCACAAAGTGGGTCTGATAGTGATCCATCCAGTCTTACTGTACTGGTCAGCAATTTATCAACCTATTTAATTATGCTGATTGGGCCAATGCGATCATTAAAACACAGTAGAAAGTGTTGCTATAATCGAACTGTCCACGCTCCCTCTAATCTTATCAAATTTGAAAATTAATGAAAACACGTAGGGGCGTCCAATAGTCCACCTGCCTCGTTTAGGCTAATACAATACTCCGGCCATTGAAAGGGTCAATTTCCAATAAAAACATGGATAATATAACTGAATGAGTACAGATAGGGGGACCGGGGGAAACAGAGAGACGGGACAAATATATCCCCTTTCCCTTTCCCCTTGTGGTCACATTTGTTTCATTCATAAACTCCTGTAAGTTGAATGTTACATGCCCCATGTTTTCCGTACTATCCCACTGACCAGTCAGAAAATGCCATGGCCTTCCCTCCAATGAATGAGAGTTATCGTCCCAAGAAAGCTTTAAACATGACTTTACGTGCGAACAGACCATTATCAATCTCACCGTCAAGCTACATCGGTTTAATATACAAATGAGAAATATCAACATACATTTATACATGGCGTCATTACAGACACTACGTCATCATACGGTCTGAAACAGGCTTCTGTTCTGATCAGACGTCAAATCGTCGGTAAATGTACTGCACGAGTACTCATTGAAAATGAAGTATGGATAGCTCATAGCCATTGTAATCCTTATGTTGATTTATCGAAAGTCTTTGCAATCATCATGTTAACTCGTTGCCATTATTTTATGTACACTATGTAGATTTCTTGAATCGTGGAGAAGCTACAATCCGCGCACATAAACGCACACACGCGCGCACGCACCTACCCCACACACACACATACACATATACATATTTGTATATATATATATATATATATATCAAATCTCTTCCGTTTCGGGTCTAAGAATCAACATGAATTTTATGTTAAAATTAAAGTAATTTGTATTATGTTTTAATTAAATAACGGTGTTGAAAGGGTGTACAAAGTCTTCGCAGTTAGTTTTAAAATAGCCTTAGCGAGACATTGGTTTGAGATGTTGGGTTTTAGGGAAATAGATAAAGTATGGGCCGATGTTGGCGGTCTATCATCACCTACTAACCCTTTTGAGCGATTAAATTGTATTTAGTGTCATTTTATTTTTTTCTCCTTTCTATATTAGTTTAGTTTGTATTGTTTTCACTTCGTATTTCGCCTGTTTGATCTAGAGACTCTTCCTAGGCACCATCTCTATCCTTCCAAGTGGTAAGTCAGTGTAGAAAGGTTTAAACCTTTGTCACAGTGTGACTCGAGTCTTTGGGAATTAGTATGAGCATTGGGGGTCTTTGTTTATACACCGATCCAGGTAAACCGTTTGATTGACAGTTAGTAGACTTTACTGTTAGCCGTGTCCTTCATTCGATGGAGCACTAATCAATAAAAAAGCGTACCTTTAAGAGGAAGCATCAGCGATGATTAATAGATTCTTAGCCTGGTCATCATTCCGATGTGGGTCACAATGAAAAAGGTTAAAATTCAAATGTCATCTCCGTCATTGAGTGGTTCGAACCTCGGCCGCGTCATACCAAAATACGTTAAAAGACGGGAGTTGCTGCTACCTTGTTTGGCGTTCAATAATAAGGGATACAGCAATGTCGATCTAGCGCTGCTCAGTGGCTGCCGGGCTCACGGTCAATCTGGCAAACATAATTTCCATTTTCGGTTTAACTTAATAAAATTTGGAGTGGACTTTAATAGATTATTATTCTTATTATCATTATTGTTATTATCATTATTAGTATAATTATTAAAGATAAAGTTGATCATGTAGCATAAACGTATTGTTGTACTCTGCAACAAGCACTGTGCACAGTAAGATGTACATGGGACTACACAAATATGTGGCAAAAAACTCGGGCCTCATTGTTAAACTGTTACTTGTTATATTTAGAATAAGAAGGCATTTGAAGAGCCATACTTGCGTAATACAATGATAACGCTCACAAATTATCTTTCACCTCTAGCCAGAACTCAACCTTCCCTTTAAATGAATAGTTGCTACCATCATGGCCATGCTCGTGGATACGAGACTATTTTTATTGTATTTATTTTATTTATTTATTTTTTTTTTTGGGGGGGGGCTTAGTCTTTTTAAGGGAAGGCATCAAGAATGATTCATAGATTCTTGGAATGTTGATTCCTTGACGGGTAATACATCGAAACGTTAACCTTTAGGAAGGAAACATCGCAGATGACTAACACATGTTCTAAAAATGACCACTGAAAAGAAATTGCAAAGATTGAAAGTCGTATGCTATCCGCATTATTGAGTGGTGTTGAACACTTAACAGGTCTCTATAATCAATAAATGAGCGTATCTTGAAGATAAAATAATAATACACCTAAATTAGCTTTCTGTACACATTACTCGTAAATAGCATGATGAACACAAAAACTTCAACCGGAAGAAAATTCCCCATTCTTTTGAAATCGAATGAGATGATTATTGAACTTGAAGGCTCAATTGTTTTACAAATCATTTTGCAAATACCATAGAAGAACAGTCAATCCATCAGCTGCACCCGCACACACAGGGGAATGTGAATGGATTTTTCGAATCGTTTTTTCGGCGAGGGGTACATCTCCCGAAACCTTTGGCAGGCGATGCGTTCCCGGGTCACAGAGACCCTGATGGCAGAAGAGACGTGTACATTCTTAATCGTTATATCTTGATTGAACTAATACGATGATTGAAAGCGACGATCGTAGCGAAGGACTGACCATAATTCATAAATGAAAGACGTCGGAACTCCCCGAGGGTCTGATTAATAGATAATGCACTCACTACCTAAAGAAGCTTGACTTCGACTTTCCAGTACGGTGGTGTCTTTTAAGATACATAAATACTATACTGAACAGTATAGCTTCGTTTAAAGCTAAACTTTAGTACTGGTAATGCGATTGCATTGTGAAAGGAAAGGTGTGGAAAGGATGAGAAACAGTTGATCATGTAGCATGTAAGTATTGGTGTGCACTGCAAGGGTCTGGAATCATCAAAATCATAATAAATTTGACCGAGTCTTGGTAAAGTAACAAGCACTGTACACAGAAAGCTATATATGGGACAACACACATGGTGTCGGGGTTGGTACTACCTTGATTTCCTTTTCTTTCTATGCTCATTGCTCAGCCAGTATACATTTTCTTCAAAAATTGTTTGGCACATGTTGTTTATTTGTAATCTTGAACATTCAGTGTAAGTTTCGTTTGATTCTGTGAAAATTAATTTTCTTTTTTTTTACCAGTACTGGAGTTTCTCTTTAATGCTCGTAGTACACGAGGCATTATTTGTCAGACGTAATACTGCGTTATAGACTGGCGCTGTGTTTGACGCGCCAGTGAAGGTTACGTAATCATAATAGCATATCTAGTAGAAGCCACACTGGAGTTAATTTGTGTTAAGGAATCATGAGTTAAAGCCCTTCTGGCTACAATCAGACGGATGAACAGTGCAGGTATTGATGTGAATCACTGAAGTATAGGTTAATGTGATATACCATTGCAGCAGTATGATCATTATATAGATAATGATAATGATAATAGTTAATCTTGTATAATGTGCCACATCCATTTAATACACAAAATACCCCCAAGCGCTTGGAGAGTACTTAATGAATATAATCAAATTGGAATTGGAATACACAGTACATGAACAAGGCAACTAAACGTAGAAAAGAGAGTACGTCGATATCTGGAAACAAGAAGTTGATTTAAATATACACTAGCATGACTGTGGAAATGTTATCTCCCGAAGATAAATCGAAACTGAAGACAAAAGTTACAACAAATTTCAGATTACCAAACGAGGACACTACACATGAAGAAGGTGAAAACAAGAGAAAGAAAGAGGGAGAGAGAGAGAGAGAGAGGAGGGGAATGGGGGAGAGGGAGATCAAAATAAAGAGATATATTTAGACAGAGAGAAAGACAAAGAGAAAGAGAGAGAGAGAGTGAGTGAGAGAGAGAAAATTGGAGGGTATGCAGAGAAGGAGGAGGATATTGAGAGAAATATCGCATTATTGACGTTACATAATATAGCAGTCACTCATAGTCTGACGTACATCATTGCTTCCCATATGCCAAACTCACATGTAATATCTCATCTGTTGAAAGTTCAGGCGACCCCAATTCTAGATTTATACCAACCATTTTCTTATGATCATTCAACCCTCCTCTCTAAATGTTACTCACAAAATTGCAATCGAGGTCTAAATGTCATGAATCAATCCCCATAACTCAATGAAAATTGGAATTTCAATGTAATCTCTATTCACGAATTTTCAATATCTACTTCCCGTATTTACCCGCCATGATTATTCCAAACGACCAATTTGACTGCGACTAAAATATGATCTAGTTAAACTAGCTGAATGAAAAAATTATCATACCATATTGGAATCATATGAATATTACATTAAGTTTCTTTCTCTCAGACCAGCGTTTAGTTCTTCAGGATCGCTCGGTTCATGGTTACTCACTTGATTCACTGCTAGTGGCCTTTAAAAGCCCGACAATGCATCATGTCACGTGACTTTTTCCTCCTATTATGACGTAACAGTTGACATAACCAATATACATCTTGACCGGCGAGTACTCGAACATTGCCGAGTGCATGCAATGTTATCATTTGTAAGCCACTTAAAGAATAGATTAATACCGAATCTCATTGAAGTAGACCCAATCAATGAAAGAATAGCTATGTAAACAGCCGACTGTTTTACACAATAAAGCTCTAATGGAAAGAATTCATTAGTTGAAAATGTCAAACCAAATCGATTCCTCTCTTTCATAATTTCTTTGTCTTAATGGCAACGTAGGGGTTGCTTGTGATTCATAGCAGCTGAACGAAATCTACAGACAGTCATATACCAATGAATTGTTTCAGTTTTCAAAAAGGAGACATTAAAACTATACTTTTTATGTCGTCCTACATTTAAAAAAAAACATAAGATAGAAATGTCATTTCTTCGTGGTTCAACCTCAACGTTACGTGTGATGCTTGCCTTTAGGATTGCATTAATCAAAGAGCAAGAGTATAACATTCTCTTAGATAATGATAAATATATAAAAACAGAAATAAATGAAGCGTGCAATAGGCCTATCTCGTACAAGGATCAAAATCTAAGGGATTCATTCAAAATGTTCCTTTTTGGTAAAATAAATGATTTGTTTGCCAGGGTAGATTGGCGCAGATATCTGTTGATATCAAATTTTGTCTGCTTTTTTGTTTTTGTTTTTTTTTTATTTGTATTTCTCTGGTCGTTTTTGCACTCCATGATATAAAGAAAACCAACTAGATGTGACACATACTGACTGAAACCCAGCCTTCATCTCATGTGCAGTAATGTCTAAACGTGGATTAAATCCAATATAAATGCACCAGAGACAAACAAGTCTCAGAATCTACTTTAATATGCAGAGACATGTGGGATGGGTATGAACATAGTGGAATGATCACGAGACTGATGCGCATCCAAAACTTTTTTCCCTCTCCGTCAACCTTCCCGTTCTTTCTCTTTCTCTCTCTTGTCATCTCTCTCTCACTCTGTCCCTCCCTCCCGCTCTCTCTCTCTTTCTCATGTTGATCGACGCCGGAAATAAAACAGGGCACTGCCCGCAGGGACTTCAGGAATCACCCTTTCCATAAGGAGAAGGAGATGGAGAAAAGGGAAAGAAAGTACGAAGAATAAGGAAGAAGAAGGAGACGGAGAAGAAAAGAAAGAAGGTGAAGAAGAAGCAACAGAAGAAGAAGAAGAAGAAGAAAAAGGAGGATTGATATGGGAAAAATTATTTTTGATCAACAAATGTCCGTTTTAACATTGTTATAATAGGACTTATCATAAATAAATCGCTCTCATATTTTAAATGGGACTTAGATATCTCCTTGACCACGTATCTATGCTTTATCTATATGTCCAGTGTTTTTTTTCTCGCCTTTTTGTGATTTTCATCCAGGTTTCGTTAATTTGTTAGAACATGACGATTCCAAAGTCTTAGTACACGATGATCTTATTTACTACCGGCCTCACTCATTTAGAATCACCCCTATAAAGTTTCTTTCAGAATGAAATTCCATAACCGGTACCCATCATTATCTTTAATATAAGCCTCCCTCTTCCCTATATCATCCCTTCTAGTTGGGAGGGTATAGCGGGAGATGAATTGTGAAATGTAGTAATATCGAGCTTCATTCACTTAGCCCACGAAGCGGGATGACCTTTCCAAATCCTGAGATAACTTCAAAGAAACCAGATTAGAAAAGTAGAAAAATGTCGGTCATGATTTTAAAGAATTCATCTCGCAAAAGCTCTGGATTAAAGAAACAGACGAGTTCTGGGCAAACGATTTCAAGATGCAAGATACTCTCCAAACAAATTGCTGTAAGAAGCTTATTAGTTTAGTATTGATGAATAATTATGTTTTGCGGTGTTTTAGTATCATACACATCATAGCATAATGTCTGGTAATACCAGTAAATGAAAAATACTGCACATATTCAGATTCCATGTACTTTTCATTTCCATATCCTATACATTAGTTCTTTTCTTTTCTTATTTTGTATTATGTTTTAATAATAACAATAATAACAGTGAACATTTATAATGCACCATGTCTGTCAAAAAAGACACTCCTGGTGCAGTTGTGTGACAAAAATTGTATAATTGTGGGCATATGATCATCAAATGAAACATGGTTTTGTAAAACAAAATTTGAGTGGACCATGTAAATGAAGGTTTCCTCATAAATACATAATATATGGGACTACACTTGCACAATAATCATATTGCATTATAACAAGAAAGATGTTTAAACTATCATTATTATTATATGTTTATGGAATGCAAGAAATTCAATAGTATCACTTGTGATCTTCTCATGAATAAAATAAAAATGAGAAAGGTCGAATTCATTTTTGCCACAGCTCAACCTTCACTTTAAGGGATATTCGGCTTCCTATTCTTTATCATCGGTAGCGGCGTTTTCTCATCAGTGGGGTTTTAGCCCAAACCAGCGCATAATATCCTCATAATACACCGCCCGTAGCATCAATCAAGCGCTTGTTTAGGGCAAATATTGTTCTGAAAATTGAGGCTGGCGTCCTAGATGCGCGCTTATCTGAGAAAGGGATTTGTTTCTCATCTTACAAACTACTCTCAACGAGCCAAACATGCAGAAAGCCTCGTACTCAAATGCCTAATCCCAGACTGAACCCGAATCAGCGAGTGGGATTTTGGATATACACCAGCGGATAACAGTATCGCGTGTTTAGAGTAAGAAGTGAGTTGAATCTGTGGAAATGTATATGACGTGATACTTCTCCAGCTCGATGCAGACGATTATGTAAATCATGTCTTTTCCCACTCGAGACTCAACACCGATCATGAACGAAAATTCTCTAGAAGCATCCTACTAAGATTCAGCATTCACATTATATTAACTGCAGGGAAATTCTGTTTTTTGCACTAGTAAGGAAGTTCGTTGTTTTTGTTTTGACTTTAAAATATTCAAAAATAAGCGAGAACGAGAGACAATAATCCCATGTTTATGTATATTAGTCGATTTTACATTAGCTTTGGGTTTCAATAAGAGGAGGCAATCCCTGTTTCTTTTTGTAATAGAATCATTGAATATAGAGATTGATATATAGAGATATATGACAGTGCGGTGCAAGTGACCATATAGTTAATGAGTGATTCTTCCCTTTAATACAGAATTCATTTGGAAGATGGATTGTTTTCTTCCTATGCAGCGGTAAATTATAAATCAACCAAAAACTTTATTCTAACTTATGCAGTATTCCATTTGTAACTTCGAAACTTGGAAGACAAATTTCTCACGCTTTATTTAAAATAAGCGCGATTAAATTCATTTATATGTATCGTACAACGAACCAGATTCTGCAAAAGCGAGTTTGAAGAATAGATTTCGGCACATTTTAGATAATAATTTGCCCATGCTTAGCTTAGATTGAAAACACAGACTGTACATTTATTCCAATTAACATGACCGATTAGGGTTATCATTGGTCTATTGTTATAACACACCGATGCATGTTACATGCATTGTGTATTTATAAGGCAATATAAATGTTGGAACAACGACACACTAAATGTAATGTAGCTAGTTAGGAATAATTAAGAGAAATTAAAGTCTACTTATGTTTGATGAAGAATATAAAAAAACGATATTGTGCTAACCAGTGTTAAACACTTCTAAATATTCAGTTATTATACAAATCAACGTGAATCACATACAGCTGGGTAAAAACATCACGTAATACTGGATAATACAAAATAATACTAATACACGATTTTACATGAGGACAAAACAAACGGGATTTAATTTCGATTCTAAATGTCATTGCTACTTTGACGTACCCGAGCAAAATTTAAGTTTGGAAAAGAGAAGTGAAAAAAGATGCAAAATGATTAAACATGCAAGCAGGTTTAGAGAATGTCGGCAATAACAAGTAAATGCGGAGATGGATTCAAAAAAATAAGAGCAAAATAGTCCAGCATCTTGATCGTAAAAGTTAATAATAAGAAATTGATAGAGAGTCTTGGCACATAAAAATAAAGGTCGTTCGAGACAAAACTTGACGTCAAGGAAACTGGTGAAACGGCATAGAAAGACATCCATACCATTAGATTTCATTTCGACCTCATTTCTCTTCGACACCTTACGAAGAAGCGTAATTAAATAGCATTTGTCTCTTTCAATTGCCTATGGACCCTCAGGCTACTATTCAATCGCACTGCTCCATGAAATAGTATGCTATGCACGGCTTCAAGATTAAGCTTGGTGCCTCGTTCACTCAAGACACCGGCGATGCTATGCGACCATGCACGGCGATGGGGGCATGAACAATAATAAGACGCGCCATGCATGTGCATTCAATATTTCGCATTATTAAATAAATAATGGTAATAAAGTTAACTAAGTATGTAGTATGAGTAGGATTTTAGCATAATCATATGATGAAGGGACTCGATATTGACATTAAAAACAATCTATAATAATCTAGATTTACGTCGTTCGTGCTATCTTAATAATGTATTGGAAACTATTTCATCTTGCATTAATAATCCATTGAAACTCGAGTTGGAATACGTACATCAGTCCTTCACCTACCGTTCGTGGGCTAGACTCATAGTACATGTCTATCATAATACATACTACATTATTTTGTTTATCATGCCATTATACAGGGTTTTTTTTTATTTTTTAAACTACGGATGAACACTTCTAAATAATGCAATGCCCTTCGTCACATCAATATAAAAGAAAGAATTAGATTCAGTTCAAAGTATGACCCATATTTATTACCATTCACTCTATAAGGCTTAGTGCCAAAGAAAGAGGCATACGATCGTATTATTCGATATAAATTTATCCAAGACAAGTACTTTTCATAATTGTGTCTCGCAATGAACCACACTGCACCTGGTGAGCTGTAGGTCGGTACTCGTGAAATTATTGATCTATTCCATCCTATCAAACTTAATGAAATGAGACCGACTGTGGTTGAAAGGACTCGAGTGCTTGTGGCACACTGGTAGGTGCTTCTAGATATATTTCTCTTTTTTGTATGTACTGTCATCTTAGCATCTTAAATTAATCGAAATAGGTTTTAACAAGCTTGTGACATTTGATTATTTTTTGTTTCTAATTAGAAAAGTGAGTAACACAAAGCATAAAGAAACGAAATTCAAACACAAATTTTGATAGAGGCTGGACGATTTGTTGCAACTTTTGCGATCGAGTTGAAATTTTACCTTTCAGGAACATAGCACTAATATGCAGCATCATTAAGCTGCTTTAGAAATTTAACTTTGAATAAAACTACCAAGATGTGTTTCCTCTTTGGCCCCCAGCTTACTTTTAAAACTACAAAGTGAATGCTATTTTTTGTCAGAAAAATGAACCAATCATTTCCTCCCATAGTAACGACAAATGCTTCTTTCGAATCTCTACATCGTTTGAGAGATAGCTGTTTAGGTCTGGCCATATACCCATGACCTCGTGGTAGAACTGTGACGGAGAGATGACAGAGTATTACATAGGATGGATAAGCACGACAATGGTCACTATTCAATTACTGTAACTCTATACTCTGATGATAAGACGAAGAGGTAAGATTGGCCGGAACATGCCGATGCCTTGAGACTCTATAGTGAGCAGAGATGTAGAGTCAGCCTACTGGAGACATATATTGATTTAGCATTCGATGCAGAATGATGTGTTGCTCGTTGTTTTTTGTCGTTGAAAAAAATATCTGGACTGTCGAGAAATCTGTACAGAGTGGTAGCGACGGAAAGTGTCTTCTTCTTCTTCTTCTTCTTGATTTGATTTTGTTTGGCAATCAGTCACATGTGATTGTTTTTGCCACTCACTATTTCATGACGGATAGTGTGTTGTCCGTGGTTCTTGTCTTTGTCCTGCTACATGACTACTTTTCTGGCGTTCACTAAATTAATAGGGAATATTAAAAAAGAAGATGTCTTTGACATCTTTTTTTTTACGGTCACGTTTCAATGAGGTTAAGTATTTGGACCGACCTTTAAGCCGAAAAACGCGACTGAGCTTCGAACCGTTGTCCACTAGAGTCGGCAAGATGGCAAGACAGAGAGCTGGCCACTATTATAGTCTAAATAAAATAAGTTCCGTATATGATTGGACACCCACACAGTTTCGTATCCTCCGTGTTCGTATCTTGTGAGTTGGCGAACCGGAGGAGATACACGTTCTTCATTCGAAGGGAATTACATGATGCATATTTAATTCAATAATACTATTATATTAATATTGCAGCGAGGAGGAGGCAGGTGCATTCTCAATCTTGTTCCTTTTCTTCCTTCCCAAAGGGTTATTTAAAAGAAAGAAATAAGATCAATGGTCTTTAATATCCCTTTGTCCGTAATGCCTCAAAGAGTCACCTTACATGTAAACGGGTTTAACTGTTCAATATTTTCACCCCCTTCCCGCCGCCGTCTTGGGACCTATTAAAGGAACAGTATTCGCTAATTATATGGAGAACTGGGCAGAGTGACATACTAGCAGAAGGCCGATAAGCAAAAAGGAGGGAAGTCAGAGATAGTTAGAGAGAGAGAGATAGAGAGAGAGAGGGATACAGAATAGAGGGAGAGAGAGAGAGAGAGAGAGAGGAAGGGAGAGAGAGAGAGTACAGAGGGAGAGAGAGAGAGAGAGAGAAATCAAGAATAAAGTAAGCATGACAGAAAGAGGAGAGAGAGAGAGAGAGAGAGATAGAGATACAGAATGAGGGAGATAGAGAGAGAGAGAGAGAGAGGAAGGGAGAGAGAGTACAGAGAGGGAGAGAGAGAGAGAGAGAGAGAGAGATTGAAATCAAGAATAAAGTAAGCATGACAAAAAAGAGGAGAGAGAAGGGGGGGGGCAAAAATAGCACCAACACGACGAGGAGACTGTCAGATTGTAGGATGGGACAGTACGGGGGGGGGGGGGGCGGGCGGGCCGAGAAAAAGATGTCTCGACTAGTTCATCACAATCCGTAAAAATCAATTCCAAACAATGCCACATGTCAATATTTGTTTTCGTCTTGACTTACATTTGCTTGTTTACTGAAGTTACATTCTAGAGCAATATTATCTAACGAATAGATTGAATATACTGAGCGGACAGCAGGTGGTAGCGTGTGTAATGCAATCGCAGATGCCATCAATAATTAGAAACTATCAGAAACATAGTTACCTCATACGATAAGAATGCATCAGCGATCACACATAGCTTTATTAGCTACAAGCTATCGGAGAACAATGGAGTAAGCATTAAATAATTCACCAGTCTGTGGCCTTGAATTTGATGATGATACTAGGTCAGTCATTCAGTGGCAGGAGCTCTCACGAGTGGTTTTGTTTGTCACACTTAAATATGAACTATGTAGGCTATATCAGTAATATTTCGATCAATGTTCTGTTTATGCAATGTACGCCATGTGTCAAGTGGATGGGAGAGCAGTTGGAAAAGTGGATTTTTTTTTCCCGGCCAAATATATCTCAGCATTTCCACTACTTATATTCAAATCTCCAAAATGTCTTTTCTAAATTCATCGAGTTATCTATAATTGGAATATTTTCTCTTGGTAATTAGACGTTTTCTCTTAATAATTGGATATTTTCTCTTGAGAATTAGATATTTTTCTCTTGATAATTAGACATTTCTCTTGATAATTAGATATTTTCTCTTGATAATTAGATATTTCTTAACTTGAACGGTAGATTGAATCATTCATAAAAGGCGCGAGAAGCTGTATAGGTGGAAATTAATAAATGAGGCGATAAATCGCAATAGATAATGTACTTGGCTGCAGGCAAATCACTGCTTTGATTCAACGCCTAGAAGAATGATAGTGAGTCGCTGATGAGAAGGGATCCCCAGCTCATTGGGTATACTTGGTAAGTCAATGACCCAGCTAGTCAGAGGTATAGCAGGGTTGCAGAGAGATAGGGGTGAGGTTGGGATGTGCCGTGAACATGGTGGTTGTGGTAGTGTAGTGGTGGTGGTAGTGGAGGTTGGGAGGGGTAATACGAATAGACTTTAGCTGCATGGGTATTGACGGAGTGAAATATTTGATGATAACAATAGAAATGGAAACGTGAAGCAGGTAATCATTATCATTTTCACTTTCAACAATAAATTGTACAATCTCATTAATCTTGTTATACTTTCGGGGAGAATTAACGATAGATACACTTCTGATACGATACGAGGGGCATATTGTGTTAACGTTTGGCATTAATCTGTATTATGAACTGCTCTAGAAAATATGCACTGCCTTGTTTTAAATATAGCATGTTATTAATGTAACATTACCAGCATTCCATAAATCATTACAATAGAAGAAAACAATCTGGCCCTATCCACTCCCTCTAACATTCTTCAAACCTTACCCATGTTACCCTCAATAACATTTTCCAGCAATAATAACCATGATGGTAATACCAATCCTTTCAACCGAATGCTATATGTATGCCCCCATATATTATTCCACATTAACTATTTGTATTATTAATGTAATTAGACATGTCTTATGTTATGATTACCATCTCTTCCCCTCCTCCCTTGTCAACTCTAATACTTTTCCCATTAATTATTACAATATCTGGAGCTATTCTACAATATTTTCGCCACCTCCTCCCCCTCTTTATCCCCTCTCTCCTTGAGCGATGCATGTTACCCCTCCTGGGAGCCAGAATGGTACGCACTCCCCGTATCACATGAATTTTATATTCATATTGATCGCCGCAATCTCAGGAAAGTGTGTCTCGAGTACGTTATCATTCTCCATCCCGTGATATAATAATGTATGATGATATGTGGTAAGTCACCTTCCACTCTCCCACAATGCAATACATATACATATACTATGCGATAGGAACATCAGTAGAAGACACAAGTATATTGATGATGATAATTGTGCAGCATGTTTCATAACACAACACATGTTTCTAGATAAGGGGATCTCTTATTTTTTTTTTTTACAGATAATTTGTGTTTATTTTTTTTCCCTTGTTTGTGTTTTTGTTTACATGTTTAATTACATACATAATTAAGATTTTGTTTGTTAAGGTCATTTTCTTCTTTCTTTCTTATTTTTTTCATCTTACATTTTTCCTCTTTTGTGATTCATTTTCTGTTTTTCTTTGTTCTACATTTCCTTCTTAATGTTCTTCTTCATCTTCTTCTTCGTCTTTTTGATCCTCGTTTTATTTTTGTTGTTGGTGTTGTTGATGTTGTTGGTGTTGTTGCTGTTGTTCTTCTTTTTTTTTCCTCCTCGTTTGAACATCAACCATTCCACATGTGTTGTTTAATAATAGGAATTCATTTTGCATGAACATCAACTAAACAAGGGGAAACATAAGCCTTCCTCAAACACGATCAATTTCAATTTGGGTCTAAACCACGTAGAAATCAATAATCATATAACTAAATGGTTGTATCATCAACAGAATCTATCAATATTTTGTATTCTATTTTCTGTTCTAATAAACTATGTCTGAACGTTTCAATGTAATGTAAGCGAAGGAAATGTTCATGTCAACAAATTACGTTGGATAAATACATAAATGAAATGATATACTATGAAAACTCGAGAATGCGAAATGAACATTACGTGCGAAATCATGAAGTCAGTAATAGCGAATAGTTGAATGGTTGATGTGTTTCTAACATCCTTCATCTAGATGTCAGAAAGAATTAATTGCCTCTTTCTCATCAATGAAACCGTCATCTCACGAAGATAATCATCTCATCACATTTAAA
>BEXV01000637.1:94594-104782 GCA_003118195.1 Hemicentrotus pulcherrimus | reverse complement strand
AACACACATGGTGTCGGGGTTGGTACTACCTTGATTTCCTTGTCTTTCTATGCTCATTACTCAGCCAGTATACATTTTCTTCCAAAATTGTTTGGCACATGATATTTATTTGTAATCTTGAACATTCAGTGTAAGTTTCGTTTGATTCTGTGAAAAATAATTTTCTTTTTTTACCAGTACTGGAGTTTCTCTTTAAAGGTAAAGACCGGTATTGGAAACTCCCCAATTTCAAAAAATAAAAAATAAATGGAAGCTCTTATTACCATTCATGTGAAAGAATATGTTTTGACTAATATATGATGATAAAAGATTTGCCGGGAAACCACCTACTAATTGATATATTTGGTAAATTAGTTTATTCATGGTCTGTAGAGAGAAACGCACGTTTCGCGCACGTGTGCTTTTTTCTGTGTACAGTGCTTGTAACTTTAGGAAGACTTGGCCACATTTCTTATTATTTTGATGATTCCAGAACCTTGCGGTTCACACCAATACTTATATGCTAGATGATCAACCCTTTCTGATCGATTCCACAACGTTTCTGTCACAATGCAATCGCATGACCATAACTGGTATTTACCTTTAAGCAATTTGAACATGTTTATGTAAAGGCGCTATACAAATATCAATATGTATCTATGTACGTATGCATGAATGTATTCTTATGTATTTTAAGTGAACCCGTAATAAGCATTCGCTTGATAATCTATGTAATAATAATGTATGTCTACTGCATTGTGTCAATATTCTCTTAAAATTGTATATGCCATATACATATACATTTAAGCTTAAATGAACAAAATGAAATAATTAATTGTTACTGTGAGTTTAAGTGGATTTGAAATGAAATAATTGAATTGAATACAAAATGAATTTGATTGATTTTGAACTTAGTCTAGTGATTATTGGAATATGTCATCCCTTGGGCTTTGTCCAATCTTCCTTTACACAATGGGTAATCAAATCCAACTAAATGAGGATAACAAGTTTGATTTTAAAGCAATTTATTTTTAAAAAGTTGTATTTGATAAATGTAATTGAACTTTCAGGTAATGGTATGGTGAAAACAATAGGAGAAATTAGACAGTTGGCATTCCATGAGCCGGCGAACGGCTAGAATGATTCCATAACATTTGCTCCGGCGACAATTGCTCCGCTGTAAATTTCATACACTAGTCGAATGGATAACTTCAACCCTGGATTCAACCCTACCCTATACCCTACCCTAAACCTAACCCTAAACCTAACATAAAACCCTATTGAAACCCTAACCCTACATCTTAGACGAAATAAAGCCCGGAGTAATTGTCGCAGGAGCAAATGTCGTGTCACCGCTAGAATACAGGCAAATCAATGATGCCAAGCATGAGCAAAGAAAAGAACAGATTTTCTGTTATTATTGCACGAGCCTAAGATGATCTGCAAATATTCGCTATGATATCATCAGATGGTTAGTTATTATTATTTAACAATGATTTACACAAAGGACTTATCGATCCCTAACAAATAATATATGCCTTGCTTTATTATAATATGAATAATAATAGGGATTCCTAATTATATTATCGATTAACTCTCTCTCTTTCTCTTTGTCGTTCTATCTATAATCCTGTTCTCTCCTTAGCTATCTATTTTGCAATCTCTACCGATCCAATGAATCTAATTAAAGATCGAAACTCTGGGCCCACGCATCTGCGACCTAATTATCGAGACCTTCCACGTTTTCAGCGTCGAGAATTTGAGACAAGTTCAAACTAGGAATCTTACATTCTTCCTAGTAAGGAGCTCTCAGTTTAATTTCACTGGTTAACGGATAATTACCGCGTCCGTCTTTTCTGTTTCTCTATGGGTATTTACCTATCTTGGTACATGAGCCATTATGCTTCATATGTACTAAACTCGGGTTGGTGAAAGTTTTCACTCAAAAGACTCGAGTCACACTTTCTCTACTACTCACTCCTAACCTACCCACACCCACACCCACCCATATACACACATACACACACACCTCACACACATACACACGCACATACGCACACTCTTTCATTTGTGTCAGCTAATTGACAATTAAACGCCCTTCGTCTGGAAATTAAGGATATCTTCACTCGTGTATCTTCCTCCATGTATTGACCTTATGAACCCTATCCCCTCTGAAGAAAATACTTCACCAGGGACGCTCTAGGAATGCTAAAACACTGTAGGGTGAGTAAATTTAACCCCAACATTCGATTTTCCCCACTCCAATTGGTTCATAAAGAATACAATTAAAAAGTTTGCGCAGGCCTTTAATGAAAGCCAGCTAACAATACAGGGCGTGTTCAGCCATTCAAAATAAGAGATTACGTGCATCACTGACGAGCTCTCTCCGCTATACCTAATTCTCCACCTGACCAGCATAAACAATATTGTCAAAATAATTTCCAATAATAAAACCAGGGCTAGTCTGAGATGCAGACCCTTTATTGAATGTTTCATTTTTGTGAAATAGACTATTTCGGAGTGGAAGTCTGGTATCTTTATTTTAACGATATAGATTGGGGTAAAGTGCTGTGCTAAAATACCAATTATGATGTTTGGAAGAATTACCCTTATAATATCTTTGTAAAAAAACAATTTAATATATAATAATAATAATAATAATAAAAGTGTAAACTTATAGAGCGCACACACCGTCCAGGGACGCTCATTGCGCTAGCTCAGCAACAGTTCTATTTGATACAAGTAAAGTAAATAATTTTGCAATATTTTTTGCAATATTTTGTTTATAACCCATTTTAATCCTCAGCTCTGCCCGATGGGGCCTGGTGCCCTCTAGCTGCTCCGTTCACTGACAATTTTAGGGACTAGCCCAGTCAGCACATAATTCACAGAAGCTCTGGCATATGAGGCCAACAGCCCCCACACAGGCAGCCAATGAGACAAAAATGTGATAACTAATTATCTATGATAAGATAATTTATTCTAAAGGCACAAGAAGGCCAAGATTTTTTTTTTTTTAATTTATTGTACAAGTATGTTTCTTTATAGTACATGTATTGTTTTTTGGTATATCTTTGTTATAATATGTCATAATAATATAGTTAACCTGGACAGGAGGGTTATGTATACTTATACTATAATCATGATGATAACTGACATTACATTACTGGTTGAAATAACATTGANTCTTTGTTATAATATGTCATAATAATATAGTTAACCTGGACAGGAGGGTTATGTATACTTATACTATAATCATGATGATAACTGACATTACATTACTGGTTGAAATAACATTGATATAAACACAGTAACATGTCATATTTGTTTTGTGTTGTATATGAAATAAGTGAAGCTTAGAAAATATACATTAGGTTAATTTATAATTTGTGAACATTACATATTCTCGAAATAGAAAAGAATATACAACAAGAAGAAAAGTTTTGCTATCGGACTGATGCCAAGATCAAAAATATTCTATACAACTGTCCTAAGTTCTAAGGGTAATCCCCCCCCCCCTTTCCAATTGCAAAACCAGAAAGAAAACTGACATTGGGATTACGGCTGCAGAGGACCCCATGAACGCCCCTTATGTTTATGAATTACTGGATATGGCTCTATTGCGACACGACCAAACGAAGGAGCTTCCTAATTCCGACGTATAGAACAGGAGATCCTTTCCTCGTTTAATAGAGGACAGTACATAACTTGAAAACAGTTCCAGGTAATTAAAACAATAGGCTAATTAAGAGACCCGGTATGCTGACCTCACCTTGGTACCTGGCCTCTACCTCTTAGTCACATCGATTCTAGCCTTCATTATCTCTCTGTGATTTCATTAATATACAAACACACGCAATAAACATACGCTAATTAGTCTAGGTAATGCTGTGATAGGTCACGTGACTTGCGTATAAAGGTATCTATATTATATGGCCATTCCGATGAGGGGGTGGGTTAGGGGGCGAGGTTGAGGGGTGAAGACTGTCAGAAAAGATCAATAAGTTGAAAAGATCATCATGCAGCTTAATGTGCATGAACACATGAGCAGGTGCCGTACTGAAGAAACTAAAAACATAAAGCCGGGTTGTCATATCCCAGAACAAACATCGTTAATATAAGCTGGGAATGACGATAAAAGTATGCTGATCTTGTATAGGGTAAATCACATTACAACTCTATCTGCTTCAACAGAACTTTGGATACTATTATTATTAGTTTATGTGTGAAAACCCAATAATCTCATCCTAATAAACATAATGGCCCGAATTCACAACGGAGGTTTACATTTAACCCATGGTTTAAATCTTTATTTACAGAACCCATTGTTTAAACATTAGCTCAAAATAAGCGTAGCTTGCCTTGCGCGCGTCTCATATTGGACCTCTGACTGTATTGCGCTTATTTTGCTCTCATTACAAACCATGGATTATGTATTAAATGAAGGTTTAAACCATGGGTTAAATTTAAACCTCCTTTGTGAATTTGGGCAAAAAATTATAGTTCATTTACCTGTATTTATTGATGATTGTAATGAATTGTTAGGCCTAGAGCTAAGGTAATGGCCATTAGTATAGGAAAACTCTACTTTGTATGTATGTTTCATGATTCATCGGTTCTTGGAAACATATACACATATGTCGCATAAATACTGCGGACCTGCTTAGTTATTAGGTACTGTTTGTTGACTGGTAAAGAGATGAACACATTTTGTAAAATAATAAATCTTTAACAAGAATCGCTGAATGTATAAAACAATATTACAAATGTTGGGAACAAATTATCCACCTTTTTTCCAAAAAGGTATATCACAAATGCACGTGTTCTGAAATGAATTCCATGACAGCAATTTGCGTACCATGAATAAAAATAGATATATATATATATATATATATACACACATAAATGTCAATGCACGCATTTAGTATAGATGTTACGATTGTATATATACGCCTTGCATATTCAAATTACATGAGCGCCCGATGCGAACTCCGTGACCACGCATACTAACCAGTACCCGAATCAATAACATTGATACTAGGGTATTGATATGCGTCCACCCTCGTAGACCACGTGTTAATTAAGATATGGTGTATGGGTATGGCAGGTCAGGCAGGGGGAGGTTGTTATCGAGTAAGCAATTAGATTAGGCTATTAATTGGATGGCGTCGTGCGTGTACACTGTATGTGTCGGATCAGTAACTGAAGCTATTTCCTCGTTAACTGTTTCGCTAAACATGCTAAATTGGAATCATTTATTTTTAGAGGTTCGCGTTAAGAAAAAATTATTAGTAATTGTGTTTGTGTGTTTGTGATGAATCGTATAATATCTAAATGTTTTTTTTTTTTTTAACTAGCCTTAACCTCTCAGTATAATAATTTATTTTTTTCTAAAATTTCGATTTAAAATGCAGGTTTAGCATAACGGGTCCTATGATGTAACTACCGCAGAATCTGTTAAGAATACACTGCAGTCATTTCTATTTAAAAAAATACTAGAATTATTCGTTGTAAAAGTACTGAAAGGTCTTTTGTATAAGTACAACATTCCATTTGATAGATTAAATGAAAAATGAACGTGTGTCGATAAAAAAAATAACCTTTAGTTCTTAAATATCAGTAACCTATATTTGTGTGGTGATGAATAATATGCTTATACAATGTTTTACAAATCCTCTTGGAACAAAATTTAGAAATAGTATTACATAAAAAAGAAAGGCACTAAAGACGCATCATTTTTATTGGCAGCAAGTATAACAACGTGACACAGCTTTGATAATGAAGCCACGAATAAAGAGTGCATAGTTCAGATCTCGGAACAGAATGCAAATAAAAAGCATCAGTGGTAATCAAAGATCATTTACAGGATTGCATAGTGAGACTACTGAACGTTAACATAGCAACATTCGAGCATTCCACTTGAACACAGATTCATTAAGAATTGATGAAAACATAAATAACTTACCACATATCACAGCGCCAAAACATAATTATAGAATTTCCGTGATATAATAATAATCCAAGCAAAAGCATTAAGAGCAGACTCCCAGCAGAGATGCAATAGTAGTAGCTCAGTCATATCCCATGACACGCTTGGTGGCGCACTATTTATTGAATTCTGGAATTACGCGGGAAAAAATTTCATGTTAGGTCCGTGGTGGAAAACAGACGGTCGGTCGAATGAGGGGGGATAGTAGTTAGCGGACTGCTCGCTTGGTTTATTACGCACAAACTTGCTACTGCGCACAGCGCTGATCGGTAATACGGTATCTCAAGAAAAACACATCCACTTTAGATGTAGTTAGGCGTTAATGGTCTGCATGTAAACGATGACCCGTTTTGTCGACAGCGTTTGACATACTTAACGTAAAGCACAAATACAGAAAACAATATTGGAGGGTATTACACTCTGCCTCATAAGCATGAAGAGTCTTTAAGTACATTAATAGTGTTCAGGTCAACTTGGGCACAACACGCCAAATGACATAATTGTTCATATTACATCATCGTTCTTATTTCTTATTATTTTTACAAAAAGTAGAGAATGCAATTTCATTGTCAGGACAAACATTAATGTACGGCATAGCTTAACATACAGCGTACACTTTAAAACATCATATCACTGATAAATATAACAAAACAAGATGAAATGAAATTGAAAAAAGACATCAATTATATCAAGTCGTTCAGAAAAAGAAAGAAAGCTAGTAAGAGTTTTTTTTTTTTTTAAGTATTGGTAAAATGTAAGAATGGTGAAAGAGTGGAGATGAAGACTATTTTGTCGACTGGGTGGGAAATCTGGGCCATGACAAATTTGTATTTGACTATTAATGTATTACAGAGGAAGAACACTTTGGGCCCTTCACATAAAATTAAAATAAATAAAGTGATCACCCCCCACTTTGTTGATTTACATGAATCTCACAATGCTGTTTTAAACTATTTGACACATGTAATCACATATCCTGTTTCCTTATCAGAGGAATCGGCAAACTTTATCGCGAAAAAATGAAATGAGATGAAAAAGTATACCCTGTAGTATAAGCATGGACATGATGTCCCTGGTATTAGCAGCAGTAACAGCACACACACGGATCAGTGATCTGCTGGTTTTCCCGCCTTTTCTTAGCTGGCTCGCTCCCGTGTCGTCCGCAATCATCCATGCAACCTACTATTATGATGCGTTGCAAAATGAATTTAGATTTCTGTTTGACGGGAGCTGTGAGTCCTGATAAGCTTGGATTTACATCCAACCAGGGTAGGGTAGAAAGTATGATTAAATCACTGCAGAGCACGTTCACATTGCCCCGGACGTGAGATTGTGGTATAGTTGGGATGGGGATCCATAAGATGCGATTGCGATTGGTATTGTGCGGGCGAAATTGATAATTGTAATCATAAACATTGTCCCACTGATGTTGAATTGTATGGAAGCAGATTTGTTTCGGTCATATTTCATTCAAATCTTCACTAGTTTGCTTCTCAGATTATTCTGCTTTTTATTAAGAGTAGTTGAACCTTTCTCGAGAACGATCAGATCCACTTTGTTGGTTGATCTGAAGCGGATGATCTCTCGATCTTATATTAATTTTATATTCTTCTTGAATATTCCTTGTAAAATACTAGTGTTTTCAAATATATGTTTTATGATGTTTTTAATTTATATGTTATGATCTTAAATAAAATCAAACCGAACAAACCTGTTGTCTATTCAGTTTTGATTTTTCTTTAAGCTGACTTTGGACATTCCGAAGAGACAAGAAAGTGAGTAAGGCAGTTCCGCTGCTTAGAGAGGTAGAGAAGGAGCTATCACCCACTAAGCAGAGAATGTATTTAACAGTGGGAACGCACTATAACCGTCAAACCGTCATTAAGATGAACCACATTCCAATGCAGGTGGCAGTGACTACACTGCATCAAATATAAATGAGGATGTAAATAGACTGGTTTGTGTGAACGCGGTGAGAAGTGTTAGTCTAGACTAATGCATGGAAATCAAATTAATTACGGACATGAAAACATTTATCACAAAGTTGTTAGTATAGCTCTCCCTTGAAGATTGATCAAATTAAATTATAGTGATATATTTAGTGGAGGACTGTTTGTATATTGACGTAATAATATTTGAAACTATTAAATTAAGTTCTAAATTAATATGTAACACAAATTATCTATTCATCGAGTAAAACGGTTTCTTGTTAATTGCCGGTATGTTGCTTACATACATTGATCAAATACCCACTAACAAAATAATACAATTAATGGAAAATGACAGTCGAAGGTCTGTTATGAATATAATGGTTATAGGGTCTTTCAGATAAATTTCTCCAAAATATTTTCTAGTTGGGTTTAAATTTGTACTGGTAGAATCTGAATAGGATCTGAATAGGATTTCTACTCGCTATTCTTTAAACTGTCCTTTATTGATTCCCCAACAACAACAAAATTTAAAAAAAAACGGTCGTTTTCTAATCATAGCTCCCTCTTTGAACAATAAACTCCTAGAAGATGTTATGAAATCCTCTCTTTCAATCTTTAAAAAGAAGTGTCAAGTTGTTATGAATGTGAAATAATCACATGGCTGTTATATGTTATTATCTGCTTATATTTTTTCTTACTTTTGTAACTCTCGCAATTATATTGTTTTTATATGTCCCCTATTATTTGTCAATTGATATTTTCTAGTTTTTCATGTTTAATGTTTATTTTATTTGTTGTTGTTGCTGTTGTTGTTGTTCATGTATTTTGTTTGTTTCAGCATGGCGTCAATTTAAAGCATTTTAAAATTAAATGACTTACCCTGCTTTATAAAGAAGACATGGATAAATAAAGAATAATTAAAATATTTATTCCCATCCTCGTTCCACATCTTCGGTAGATGACTGATGGGCTAATATGCATTCCCCTCTTTTATTCAAATTCGAACCGTAACTATTATCGTTAATATATATTATACAACACCTACGTGGATCCTTGTAATTTGATTGGAGGATTGTTGGTCACATGATATTCAATAGATGTTCTATTGCACGGGCGTGCATTTTTGGTTACATTCGCCGTCCATTTTTGGTTATATGCAGACTGCGTACCTCTCTGCCGTGCGCGTATCCATGTGTGTATCTGACGCGAATGCAATCTGAATGTAATCGAAAAGGCTTGACTCCAACTTTGATTTATCTTTAATATAAGGAGTAAATCATAATTTGTTGATCAACGTTCTATTAGATCTTCTTCGATGTTGCATAAAACAAATAATGAATGTTTTTCGTTTTTTCAATAGTGCGAATATTTTCATTCGTTGACAGATTTACGTTAATTCTATTCAACTCGGCAGACGCCTCGTTGAATAGAATGTTGATCTTTCAACTCATGAAAATATTCGCACTATTGAACTCATAACCATTCTTTATTTGTATAATATTCATTGACATCTACCGATGCCAGTTTCAATAAAGTCTTAATGAAGTTATTGAGGTTGATGGTCTATCGCAGGTCTATGGTATATCTCTATTATGAGAATATGATGATAGTGTTAATACATACAATCAACAATAATTTAACCTTTATATTTTTCTTTCATATTTCTTTTCAAGTAATTATGTTTCCTTCCGAGTGATTGCACTGATATGAAAATACTTCTCCAAACTCAAATGAATAAAATACCTAATTTTATGTTAATATAGTTGCACTGTGGATAAAGGGTAACATGACTACTTCAGTGCAATTACTTTCCAAAAGTTCAAAATTGAATGTGTGACGCTGAATCACTACACATCGTATAGAATCCGATATATACAGGGAGTGCTTTTTTGCTATATGGATTTCAAAGTTAACTGAATGAGCACAAGTCATTTACTTTTTTTATTTTTTATTGAGAGTATGTTTTCATAGTACCTTCTGTACTTGTGTATAGTACGTCTAAGATCAATACACTCCTGAGGGTATTGCAGTCCTTTCTTCGGTCTATGTTTACACACGCTCTTTTCAAAGATTCTTGATGGGTCCATTCATGTTAAAGCATTTCTCATTTCACACCTAATATCCGGTTCTAAAAACACCCAGCTCCAATCCAGCTACGGCAATCAGCATGGCTCGTAATATGACTGCTATACCAGTAATATGACAGGTGCGCCTGTATATACCCGTGCTATTGTTAGAAACATGTTCCGCGTGTTAAACAACAGTCTGTCATCTTGCTCAATCGATCTT
>BEXV01000637.1:64765-82022 GCA_003118195.1 Hemicentrotus pulcherrimus | reverse complement strand
GGGGGGGGGTAAATTATCAGAAAAGGGGAGCTATGCACAAAATAGAGGGGGGGGGTAAATATGACATCATATCGTAATTTAGCGTTGCAATTGTATTTTTTCTTTTCCCATGCCATGCAGTTGTTAATGTCACAATTTACATTAATGGTAAGATACCATACATCGTATTTTATTTTTTAAAGGGGATGGGATGTTCATAAACATATTGAAGTTTACGAGATCTGATGGTGTGGTATAAATGTAACAAGCAATATTTATCATGTTTTGTTAAGGTTGTATCTACATACAACATTTCATGTAGCATGGGACTATTATAAATCAGGCATGCCCGTATGACTTAGCATCACATGCCATTCCAATGCAATAATACATCTAACAGCACCAGAAAGGTCTTACATCTATTCACCTGCGTATCTTTAATTGTACATTATAATGCATAATAAGCATATACAAATGTAGGCCTATAGCAAGTTTAATGAGCCAACCCAATTATAGGGAACTGCATACTGTACATTGATGTACAAAGGAAAGTTGATTAAACAGAATGCGTACAGACGCTTCAAGGTAAATCACGTATCGATCTTTGTTGGGCAGCCGGATTGTGACGTCATTCCTAAATTGATGACGTGACATTTTCGGCTGTCTTCAATACATTATTTGCTGATTGTAGATTTAACTTCTTGTTCCACGGCCGTCCCTTGGGGGTCATTCTAGGTAGTGGTAATGAGTAACAAAAGATCTGTATCCCCTCCCTACCCCACCCATCACACACACTCACACACACAGGCTCCCATGCGCACGCGCACATTGCTTTCTTGGTACAAGGTAAGCTACTCGTAAATTATTTTTAACTTAATGAAAACATGAACAATACAATTTATACATTTTATTTTTTTCCAGAGGGAAAACAAATATTTGTTATTACTTTTATATCAATTTTGCAATGTTAATGCATCAGTTTTACACATAAGTTATACAATATATATAAGGAAGCACAGATGATAATTTAGATGAGAAGAGTTCAAAGGTCGGATCAGATATGGTGCTGTAAACCGCCGGAAAAAAAAGAAAAAAAAAGCCGTCGTGTTTTTGTTCAACGTGTATGCCAACTGCGCGAAACAAAGGACTTGCGCGTATGCATTGGACTCTTCTTTTGAGTTACGGAAATGTGAAACGTTGACGTCATTATAGAAAAAAAAAAGATCGTTTTCGCCGCGTCGTATCTGAACGCACCTTTAGTGTGCACATGCCTGTACGCTGCATCGCCTTGTTGTGTTTCACACTACTTGGCGATGGATAAACTATTTTCTTTATACCTTCCATGTTTTGGGGATAAGAGAGGAAACCTTGAGGTGATTTAGAAACTCAATTCCTGAACCTAGCTGATTTAGAAGTCTGCCCAAGCTTCCTGATCAAAAACCCTGCGCCAGCAGCATCCAATAGTCTAGATAAACAGGCCCGACAAGTAAGTTTTCCACTCAACGTGATAGTATGTGCTGGTTCTGTTTAGTAAAAGAGAGTTCCCTCCCCCCTGCCTCCAGGACAGGGGCAACCGCTATCTCATATTATGTCAGTTAATATTGTTTTTCCAATCGGCAGACCTTTTCAGATCCACGCTCAGTAGTCAGGTGTTGAATTAATTTTCAATGAAATGGAGGGCCACTTTTGCTTGCTTGCTACACTCACTTGCAAACTTCAGAACGTGGAATGATCCTGCTGTATTTGGGCAAAATATATCAGCCCATTATGCCTGCATGGTTATGTAGGTTCGTTCTGTAATTATTCATGTAGATCGATGGAGTCTAAAAGATGAACATGAGGAACTGTATATTTTGTCCGCTTTCTTTGTCAGTCATGTTCATAGTGTTAGGAATATGCCGATTTGTACGCTACAGACTTTCTTTATTCTTTGACTCAGTCATAGTCCCTTTATTCGATTCATCAATTGATATGAAATAAAATAACAAAAACGGAAGGCAATAAATTCAATAGAAAACAGCTTCAACATTTCAAATGAAATTCCATGATCATAATTATCTTTTGAGATAAATACTTCATAGAGTTTTCAATGAAGTTTACAGAGCCTACGTCATTAAATTGTTTAGGTGAAGAAGACAGACGTGGGTTGTTTAATGTCAGTAATGAGTTTGTAAAAGAAGACTAAAACCACGTCTTTATGATGAATGTTGAGACAAGGCGAGCAGGACAGGTGGTTTGCAGTAGTCAATAAACTGAGAAGCGAGTTGTGTCTTCCCTCCCAGCCTTACAAATCAATTATGGGTTCGCTTATTGCTTACCCATGCTACAAGACCCTAACAAGTTCTATACAACCTCCATCATTTAAGATGGCTTCAAAGAAGAAAGGATTGGAGGGGGTGGTAAGCAAGGCGGTATAATGGAGGGGCTTGGAGTACAGGGCAAGGGGGCAAAGATTGAAGTTAATCTATTTAACAAGACATTCTGAGTTCATTTATTGCTCACCCACAACCCCACAACAATTATTTAACAAAAACTCTATACGTCGACGCACCTACTTCATTCAAGATGGCTGAGAAGAAGAAAGAAAGTTGGGGCAAAGGGGGTGAAGAATGGACATTGGTGGAAGAGTGAAAGGGGGTATTGAGGGTGTGGGCAAAGGTCATTTTAATATTTTTAAAGAAAAAAAATGGGTTCGCTCACCCATGCTCGATCCCTATGAAACTTGGTAGACCTTCTAAATTACATCATTTAATATTGCTTGTGAGAAAGACAAAACAGAAGAGAGAGGTGGAAGAGTGGGCGAAGATGTTGCCAAACGGAATGGCGTGGGGTTTTAAAAAGGAAATGTGGCTTCGGTTATTGCTCACCAGTACTACACGACACCTCGCATGCCCTATAGACGACTAAACCTGCATCATTCAACGTATCTTGTGAGAAAGAAGGGCGATTTGGAACTAAAAAAGGGGCCCTGGGTAAAACCATTCGTACAGCAAAGGGTTGCATGTTGCTTAGCCATGCTGAACATTACGGAAGAACTTTAGACGGCGAACCAGAACCACATATTGATGAACTCGAAGAAAGGAGGAGAGATAAAAGGGTCATGTGATGCGGAATGGAGGGGTATTAGGACCAGTCCAATCTCTTTACACAGAGTTGATCAAAGGGGTTTTACCGGGTTCGATGAAGATTCTCAGTCGCTGTTTGTTAGAGTCGGGAGAGTAAGAAAGAATCTAAACGAACATTATAAAAACCAGATGCCAACATGACTTAGGATGGACGTAAGATAGGGGTCAGACAGACAAGTGTGCTGCGAGACAAGGAAACAAGAAATAAATGAAATTTAAAAGAGACCACGGCCATGGCTAGAGCGAGAGGGAGAATAAACACAAAAATAAAGAGGAGGAGAAGAAGGAGAAGAATAATAATAAGAAGAAGATGATGAAGAAGAAGAATCACCAATATCTTAAGCAAGCAAAAGAAAGGAACAAAGACAAAAAATATTGACAACATTCTAAATTACCCCAAACATGCAAAAGGACTCAGAGTGAATATCGTTTTGGAACACTAATACAAGCGTGTTAAAAAAGATAGGGAGAGAGAGGGGGAGGGGGAGGGAGAGAGAGAGAGAGAGAGAGATGGGTAGGGAGAGAGAAAGAGTAGGAGAGGGGAAAAGGGGTGTATGAGAGGGAGAGGGAACGGGATAATAAATTTCAATTTCCGGGAGTACTTGCCATAATGTGTGGGTTACAATGACACAATTCAATACAACTAATACCCCCTCTTACCCCGTCGCATTAGTCAAATTCATCTGTGCCATGATTTTGGTAAAATGTGTAATATGATGGATGACTTAGATATGGATACAAACACTTAATTTCAAGAAGAAACAAAAAATCATCGTTTTCAAGAGAACTTATATGTGAAGCTGACATTTCTCTAGATATATTTATTTGTTCTGATTACATCTTTATCATGTAAACATAGCTCGCACAAAACAACGCTAGACATACAACATTTGTATCTGTTCCTGGAGGTTGTAAATCTGTGAATTTATCCAAAGCGATGGTCTGTGATTTAGTTAAATCAACCATTCCATCAAAGTCACCTTCAAAATGAAAAGTAAAGGTCAATATAATGAAGAGAAACCTACAAGGCAATCATTGCACTGTCTTATCTAATATAGATGTAGACATACCGTAGGCAACCAACAGGATTTATTTCCGTGAAGCTACACAGGTTCTAGACGATATACACACAATCAAATAAAAGGAACTCATGAATTATAACGGAAGGATTGGTTTTAAAATCATGTTCTGACAAAGAAACAGTGCAACAGTAAAATTGACAATTGTAAAATCGTTTTCTAAAGGTGGATAATTTTTCTCGTATCACGGTCGCCTTCAATTACAAAGCGAGCAGAAATCACTGGGGATAAAATGAACCAAACTTGTGTTGAAAACTTTTTTATTGTCATGATTTATTTGTCTTTCTTTAAATGGTAATTTTTTTTGATGCGACCTCTCTTAAAAACAAAAGAAACAAATTAATGAAAAGTGATAGTTATAATATTGAAAATGACAGGATATATATATATATATATATAATAACCGGAGACTTTGATAGCACTTTTTAAACATTCACCACGCAGAGTGTCCAGTGTTACCCTAGTAATAGCAAATCTTTTAATATTGGTGCTCACAGCATTCAATGAAATCTTTCCTAAAAAGTATCCATTTACGACCGAATTGAAAGTGGCAAATTATGATTAAAGATGAAGTTGAGTTCTGGTCATGCGATCGCATTGTGAAAGAAACAGTGTGGAATCGACCAGAAAAGGTTGATCATCTAGCATATAAGAATTTGTGTGTATTGCAAGGTTCTGGAAACATAAANTTTCGATGAACAGGACATATTTAGAATATGAAGGCATTTGAAGAGCCATGCTTTTCAGGGAACATGTCTTATCTGATGTTCTTCCACACTTGCATAATAAGAATGATAAAGTGCACAAATTATTTTTCACCTCTTCCCAGAACTCAACCTTCTCTTTAATGACTGTAAAACGCTATCTACGGTAGATAGTAACGTTTTGTTCCATGATGTGTGTGAACAATCCTACTGAATTCCATTGAGATCGGACTGCATTTCTTTAAAATCCATTATAACCGTACCGGGCATGGTGGCTCAGTGGTTACAGCGTCCGCCTCATGAATGGGAGGTCGTGGGTTCGAACCCCAGCCGAGTCATACCTAAGACTTATAACAATATTACCTCCTGCATTCTAGCCTAAGGGCTCATCATATTAGATTGGAGAAAGGGTAGTAATAACATATTATGATACGCAGGGCCCGCTGGAAGATCAGCTTCATAATTGAAGTGGCTACCTTTGGTAAAAAATAAACGTTATCATTATTATTATTAAATTATCACGTTTTATTCACTAGTTAAGTATAGTTGCTGTTTACCAAAGGTATTTGAGTGATAACGATCTTCTTTTTATAATTGTTAACTTTTTTACAATTTCATTTAGTTGTAACAATACTGGTACTCCAATTTGTTTCCATTTTGTATCATGCAATCTCGCTTACTGGAAATATCTACGTAGCATGAGTTCAAATCTTCTACTGAAAACCCGAGGGTTGAATCGACTCACTTTAAGGCATATTGGCTTCGATTTTAAAATTAAGAATAATTCCACCTTCTAACCAGGCGGATAATCTAATTGTAAGCAATAATACCTGCCTATGTATATCACACTTTGCCGTAGCGTGATATGAAAGATACAATAAGATACGGGAGCAAGACTTGCCAATATCAGTGCGAAAAAAAGAATGCCATGGGAATTTAATGGGTTTTCAAGGCCAGCTGGCTACTCCGAGTGCAGATAGAGAAAGGGGTAATACACGTTTTATGCTCCGTCAACCCCTTATGCTCCCTGGCTGAAAGGTGATCAGAACAGATTGTAAAAAGGTCCATTGTAGGAAGGCATTCTTGGAAGCTTGTTTAACAGAGGTTGATGCATATATCAAGTACATATTGTAGGCTCTCATACGAACCAAAAGCAGGATCATTCCACACAGGACATAATGATACGTATAAAGATGTATTGTTTACTGGTATTGATGCAACAGTCTCATAACTGAGACGGTCGGATTTTCAAGTTAATGTTGCCACTGTGCGCCCCCCCCTACAATTATAATTTAGTTTTAAAATTGGGCTCTTCTTGACAATTATATTTTGTTGGTATTTTTTCGGTGTTATGTAATTAATCAAATGTTTTCAGTTACCTCTCCTTAAAGAACTTTTACAAGAAAATATTGGTTGAACATTAAGACAGGGCTTTATCCAAAACAAGGGAGTTGGTCCTTATCAATTTGTTTAATACTTTTATTTTAAAGAGAGAACGACATTAATGTATGATATTCTGATTGATCGTTGTTAGTTGTTATTTACAAATTTATATCGTACTCTTAAGATTGTGCTTCCCTGCCCATGCTATAGTTTTAAATCCATTATGACGTAGTCCCTAGGTCACATCGAAAAACCAACTCCTAATCGACCGAAAACCGACCAAATTTCGTACATTCGAGAATATGTAATTTTGTGTTCGGTTTCTCAGCTGTCTGGTGAGTTTCTCGCTGGTATGACCGGGACATAAGGATTCTTCATGAGGAGTTGAAGACATGTTTTTTATTGATACCAGCTCGACATGATGCAGTCTTTTAGGAAGCATCGATCTATCATCGTACCACTGAGTTCTTGATTGTAAACGTAAACACAAAGACAGGTGGTATAAGAAACACATACAATCATCCATCGTCTACCTGTCAGCAGAAGCCACTTGCTTGGAAGGGAAAGTACTTTTGTTTCCCACTTTTATTGTAGTTTGTTTGCTGATCAGCTGGTTTCGTATTTCGATGTATGAATGAAAACCCGTTCTGATCACTCTCTCAATGCACTATAGTAGCTGGTGTTCTGCTCAGTTGGAGAGCTATTTTCTACGTGCGAATGAAATCCCATCCCGTTGACCAATCTGCTCCACTGCACAACCAATCACTGTCAATATCAGTGGCAAAAAGATAGGAACAACATTGTGTAGTGCTGCTTTACTGTCGACAATCCTTTGTAGCTGCTGCTATCCATAGCATGAGTTTATTTAGGGGATAAGAAAGCTTTTCTAAAAGGCATTGTTTACGCAAAATTGTCTTGGTTAGTAAAAACATATATAATCTTTGTTTTCTTCAGGAAAAGAATGCCTGAAATTTGTCAAGTTTCATAAAATCTTTTTGAATGCTTTATTAGCAGGGTTTCTGATAGTTGTGTGAAATAATTGGGTAAGACGTAAGCTGTTTGTATGATTTGGTCTTCTTTTTCCGATTCGACTCGGTATACTGTGTTAACCAGATGACTTTTGTGTTGATGAATGTTATTCTCCTCTGCAAGAGTTATAAGGCAGTCGGCATGACACTAGATTGAAGGATCCTCCTCTTAAAATGTACCCACCATTTTGAGGGTCAGGCTAAGAGTGTCGAATATTCATCACCCGTCTCAGATCTTTTTCTAGCCAAGTGGGTTTACAGTAACCAATGAATCAAAACTAATATTATTAACCAGCTCAACATCATTTACTATCTTGCTTCTGGGTCAAATCTGACAGTCCCCAAGATCTGATACAATAAGTTAGTAGTACCTTGAAGGTTGGACATACGAAGGTTGGTTCGAGGTGAGATGGGTGGAGTTTGTTCAATTTATTAGTTCTTGCATTTTAAGAAATGTAATGTAGCGTGGGTCCTTTTTACTGAGAAGTCACCGGCATCATGCAAAATAAAAAGGGGAGAAGCCCAGCTATCCTCGGTGGATGCATTCAAACTGGAGATGGTTTGTTTTTACCTGATTGCATGTGACGTAAGCAAGCAACCGGAGGACCAATGTACTTCACTCAGGCGGGTACGCAGGATTTTTTTCGAAGGGGGGGGGGGGCTTAAAATTAGAAAATCCTCCCGAAATTTTAAGAATTGGACCGATCGATATTGTGTTCAGTTGGGGGTAGGGTAGGGTTAACTTTTTCGGGTCACCCATTAGCACATTTTTTTTCTCTCTTTTTGTTAATAAAAAAGTGAGGGGGTTAGGCTCAAAAATACAACACCACAAAATTGAGCGGGATTCGACCCCACACACGAATGGAATAGGGATTTATTGTCAAAAATTTACCATAAAACACGCGATACAAATCTTTTGTACGCATTATGTGCATATTACTGCAACATATTAAACGATCCTTTATAGTAATCTACATCGGTGACAAATCTACGCATAATGAATACGAACAATGCAATAAATAACACAGTTTATCTGCAGAGCGATCATGACATTGACCCAGTTCAAGGTCAGGCAGCTATCTTCGATCCTGTTATATTGTTACGTAGCATGAATTAAATTGGATCAGATATTTGCCCGTTCCCTTTATGCACGTGTCATACACACCGTCGGTAAGCAATATATATTTCCATTGCTCCTAAATGACAATGGGCAGGGGTTCATGAGTTCGAGGGATGGTGATTTGATTACGATTCCTCACAAATTGACCATTCTAATTATATCATTTTCGGTAATAAAATAGTAGATATACATTTATTGGTGTGTTTAATGAGTTTATATTCATTAATCGAAAGGATAGAACGTGCTAGTTTAGTGGTTAGGTTGGCGCTAGGCAAAAATTACTTTTCGAATGAAATTCTAAATATAAAAAAAGTGCATTCATATACTTACTTGGTTTGTAGACGGCAAAGCTTCTAGTATATTCCAAACAAACATGTGTAATCCTTATGCACTGCATGCGAAAAATGGGAAAACAGAATAAGGTTATTATTTTGTGATCATAACAAAATCACAGCAAAAACAAGAACAGAAGTGATGTAATGATCATGATGATAGAATGTGTGGATTATTTTACTATGAAGTTTGTTTACACAAAAAAGTAACATTTACACATTAAATCAATTGTAAAGTTCTTAAAACCAATCTATCTGGTTTTATTTAATTAAGAAAGGGTTATTTGGAGCTGATTCATTCACTTTGAGAACAATTGAAGCGGGGTTTTTTTTTTGCAAAGACTTTCGAAATGTCAACAAAAGTTAAACAAATCCAAAGGCCTTTTCCCTCACCCAACATAATGTGCTTGCACTGATGCAAGATGTTATCACGACATACATTACTGGATACACAAAAAGGGTATTACAATTTGACCGTGAGTTTACCTATAGTAAGTCTTTGCTATTAGTTATTGATTATGTTTAACAAACGAATAGTTCAACACAATATAAGTGACTTATAATTATAACATACTTCACATTTTATGAATGTTATTCTGAAGCATAGTCGTGTGTTTAAAATATGAAGGGAAACTCTCGAATGTGAAAATCGAAATGTTTACGCATAAACAGATCCTAATAAAAACATGTTCGTGTAATAGAGTTACAGTCCTTAATCACAAGTTTGCATACCGTGTTTCTACTAAATGCCATGTGTAGATGAGGCCTTAGCAAGCTTCATTTAACCAAAACCAGACGTTGAAAACACCGCAAAAGGCACGTTTTTAATCAAATTTAGCCATCCCTTTACGGCCTGAGACTAGCCTCGTTTGTCTGGCGGGAAAGTGCAGTAGCAGAGAGAAGGCTGAAAACCATTCGACCTGCCCTCTCAAAGATTGACAATTAAATCGAATTATAGCCTTTTATAAATACTACGATTCTATCAGACGCAGTGGCTGCATGGGAATGGAGTGTAGGCCATGTATCCGTATGGTTCAATCCCAAATGTATGATGAATATATTAGGCTAAATGTTTGTCGATAGGGATACACAAATATGAAAAATGTTCATATGACGTAGAGAAAGAGGAGACGTGGTGCATGTACCCTCACCTCTTCCTCGACGAGATTAAACAGGACCAGATATATTATGACCCTCTCTCCAACCCACTTATAAACACATTTCCTTTCAAAACAATCCGCATTTCGATTACGCCTAGAATTTTTCCCCCTCCCCGCCTTTTTCATAATATCACTGTATTTCGATCATTAATATTATAATGAGATGGTAATGTTTAAAGGGATAGTTAAGTTCTGTTTTCAGACTGCAAATGCCGTCAAAGCGCATGGTTATTGCTTTTATTCTTATTTATGACATTTCTAGTGCCCTTTTAGAACCTAAAATTGCTATGAAGGTAATTTCAGACCCAAAATTTGTCAAATTTAGCAAATACAATCATACCAATTAAGCTCCACTTTGAAAAAACAAAAATACGATGACCGTTAATTAATTATTTCATTAAAAAAAAACAAAAAAAAAATACATGGGCCAGCTGGTTGTGCGTAATATAACCAACCCGAGAATGGCAACAAAATGCCAACATCGGCATTGGCTTTAATACAACGTAAAAGGCGCTATTTCGTTTTTTTTTTTTTCAACGGCTTTTTCAAATTATCTTATATTTGTGGTGGTACACAAGTAACCGGAATTGTTATATTTATGGATAATTTCAGACGTCTCTGAACCGTTTTGATCAAACACAGATGATTTTGTCATTTAAATTGTATGTTCTTTCAAATTTGACACTTAGTTTTTCATTATCTCACAAAAAATTGTTTTGTTGAGCGCCTCTGCAACAGAACCCAACTTTCCCTTTAAGCGATATGGTAAAATAACAACGCAATGACTCTCAAGGTTAGTGGACGTAATTGTCATGCCCTTTATCTGAATGTCGTATTAAACTGTTGTATAGCAAGTATTTGGGTTCTGAATAACCTTCGATGAAAGATTGAAAGGAGACTGTATACAGAGCATCCCTTCTTAAACCCACCACCAAAAATAATAGCTGAATGACATGCATAAGTATAAAGATACGAGCATGACAGTGGAAGTCAAGAATAAAACCAAAACGAGACATGCATCAATTCAATGTGAAGTCTGGTCTTTAGGTGTATGCAATGCAATTTGACATATCAAGTTTCACGCATACAGATTTAACAACGCCATTTCCAGATCAAAGCATGCGTAAGTGGAGCAGTAACTACAACTATCGGACATGTAATAACATTTAGCCCGGAACGTCCCCGCTGATCTGATTACGGTGGTCCGCTCTGATGCCCGTAGCAGGAGGACGGAACGAGATCGATACAAAACGAATTCAAGCCGAATTCCCTGTCTACCAATAAGACTGAAGATGCTAGGAGATTGTATTTACGTTGCTGCAGCTAAGAAAACAAGGACTGCAACAGAGGCTGGCAATGGCTTGCCTCTAGAGATGGAATTAAACCCGACAATACACAGTTCCGGGTGGAATAACGATGGGATGCACCGAGACGTTTAAACGATGGTCTGATATATTTTATACACTCGGGCATTTTACACGACTGTCCCGTCTGTCTGGTGTTAATTGTTTATATATGAGCGAGAAAAGAAACAGTGTAGTAGCATGACAAATTATTGTACGAATAAATCTATAGGTGCATATAACCTTCAAAATTCAATCAATGGTCGGAGATAATAGAATCAAATAAAAAAAAACAATGAAGACCCCCCCCCCCCCCCCCCCCCCCTTCCCCCCNGTTTTTTTTTTTTTTTTTTTTTTTTTTTAATACAGTGATGTTTGTGATGTATATATTACTACGGATCAACAGAAGCCAACATGCATTCGTAATTTAACAACCCTTTAAAGTGCATGGAGACTCAACATGGCGCTCAAAATGACACAACACAGCTGTAATAGAAAGTTCACAACTCCAGGTCTGAAAATACGGATACCAAGACCCTGAAGATATAAAGTGACCCTTTAAGGAGAAATCATAGTAGGTTTGCAAAATAAGAGAAAGACAGAAAAGAAAGGAGGAATCTTGAAAATATCCCCAATTCAGGTCTCCAAAATACAGATACCAAGATATATAGGCCCTGTAAATGAATGATATGCGCAGATGATGCGCAATATAACAAATCCTGAAAACCCCCTTCATTTCAACTCTAAGGAAATACCAATACCCTTTAAAGGCATCGTTTAAAAAAGACGAATCTGAGATGCATGGGCAAACGTGTTATCAGTGTCTGTGATATCGTGTAATATTGAAGCTCTAAAAAAATTG
This sequence comes from Hemicentrotus pulcherrimus, assembly GCA_003118195.1. Lineage (NCBI taxonomy): Eukaryota > Metazoa > Echinodermata > Echinoidea > Camarodonta > Strongylocentrotidae > Hemicentrotus > Hemicentrotus pulcherrimus. The sequence continues at coordinate 69,907 of BEXV01000637.1, read as the reverse complement.
CGCTTTAAAATTATCAAGAAGTGCCTCATAAAATTAAAAATTTTCGAGTGACTGGTTTTACCATACTCGTTTTCCACAATAGATTGTAGTGTTATGAAAACAGTAAAGTAAACGCAAAATTTGGTTGCGATTTCAAATCATACAGGCGAACGGCTTGTAAAATTCATGGGGTTCCTGACTAACCTCAAGGTTTATACTTATCATTGCAGCATGAGCTAAATCAAGGATTTCGTTTCAGAACCTGAAGCAATGTTACCGAGTCACTTTAAGGTGAATATAAACGTACAGATCACGCATAACGTAGAAGAAGAGCGGATCTTGAAAATCTCTCTCTTTAAAGATAACAGTAGAGATTCCAAGACGCATGTAGGCCCTTTCAATGCTTGAAGACACGGATCAGCAGATGGGACGCGAAATAAAACAACAAATCTGGAAGATCTCCCCATTTCAGGTGAAACCGTCCAGACGTCGTCATCGAGGCACATCAGCGTGAAACGAATGCTTTCAAAATATACAATGTGATGCTTTGAGTCATTAGTTAGGTGTTGTTGGCTTAACTGGGCTATCATCAGATCAACTGTGTCGCCGCTGATCGTCGGCGATGATCACCGGGCGACATCGGCGAGGGGATCGGGTAGATAAAAGCTACTATCTAGAAAATGCCGCCGTTAAGACTATAGGATTTCAAGCCATATACACACGTAGAAGCTTGTTTGGATGATACGAGCATTAAGGTTTTTCCATAAATCGGGCATAGCTTTTGAAATAGAGTTAGAGGCGGTTGGAATAAAGGAGAACATTGCTCGAAGGTATTGTTTGAGGCAGACTAGTTTTGGCTCTGCCTAGACATTGAGCACTGTACGGAAGAATAGAGAAAACCTTATCACACACTCACACACACACACACACACACACACATAACTATATATCTTCCTTGGCTTAGAAAAATACAAGTAAAGGAAAGATGTAATATATAGTTTACGACTCGATTGATTTGTTAGCTTCTGTGAAATTTGAATTAAGACACAAAATACAGCCAATAAAGGCATTTATAAGCCATTTAACCTCTTGTAAGATGAAACACTTGATTGAACGAGGCATGCTCCAGCATACCCACCTTGAAGTTAGGCTTGTAATCAGTGGGAGCTATGAGGGAGCATGCAACTTGCCTATCTGCTGGAAACCGAAATTCCTGACCCACTAATTATGTTTAATTTGATACAAGATGCACCATCTTGTATTCGTCTTCGAGTTAATACAAAGTAAGGTTTTAATTATTATCCAAGTTCATACTTTAGTTTTCAAACCTGAAAGTGGATACATAGCTTGACATTCATATTTTGATTAATTAATATAAACGAGATTGAAGGAAATGCAAGCCTGGCCTGGCCTTGGCGTGAATCTTCACAAGGCTCCACCTTTCCTTGATCAATCTCCGTGTATCCTAGGCGTGAGATGAAGGCATGCTTCTAGCATCGTATGATTAGGTGTAACACTTGGATGACGTCCCGAAGAACCAACAAACCAAATGAACCCTAACTCTTTCCAGTCTATAAATCGTCTAACAAAATAAATCATTTTACCCGGTCGCATGTGCCATACAATATGCGTGGCGCCTCACAATTGAATAAGGAGCGGCTAATTGTGACGTGCTGGCCAAGGTTTCTACCATGGTTTCTGCTTTTCATTAGTGAACGCATCTTGGAGTGGGAGCTTTTATTTACCGTGTTACAGAAAAGCAGTTTATGAGGGTAAAGAGATAGTTCCCACTGCCAACGTCCCGGTTCTTTACCTATGTTACCTATGACCACTGGTGTATGTAGTTACAGGGTTTGTTCTTCGTGTACATTTCTTAAATTTGCTACTATATTAAACAAAATTGCCGTTTCTCCTTTTACCAAATAATCAGACTCTCAATACTACTTTTCACAAGAGCCTAATCTTGCACAAGCTTTGTTTTATGTTTATATTGAAGCTCCTCACAAGATACATCGTTTGTATGGTTGGTATATTTACACTTTCCTCGAAGCACCTTGCTATTTACCATACATTCTACTCTATGTAAGTTACCTACCCGTTATGTTTTGATAGAGATTTGTATGAATCTGAATGTTTAATGTAAATGTGGAACAAACAAACTCATCTTCAAAACCAGGGTAAGAGAAAGTTCCCATTGCCAACATCCTGGTTCTACGTCTTACCTATAACTAGTGGTGTACGGAAGGAGTGTGCTCCGCCAATAAAATGTTTAAAACAAAAAAGATAACCAAATGGGGGAAAGGGAAAGGCCACGAAAGTGGGATGGGGAGGAAACATGAAATAAATACTTTATGCCAAACCCCCACCGCCTGTTCTATGTAGTGCCAATCCATTTATCCTTTAGCGAGTGACACCAGGGCAGGGCAGCCCCTTCCTAGACCCCCCACCCCTCTTTTTTCCATCTTGCCGGCGCCCTCTATAGTGTTTTTACTCATGCATCGTCAATCTACAGGCACTATGAACATGACAGACAAAGAAAGCGGACAAAATATACAGTTCCTCAGGTAGACAAAGGAACATCCCATCACTGCTATTATGTAAAAATGTGTAGNCCATCTTACCGGCGCCCTCTATAGTGTCTTTACTCATGCATCGTCAATCTAGAGGTATGTCTAGTGCAGCTTGCTTTCCAATATGCGAAAAGCGTGTCTTCACAGTGAAAATCTTCTTGCTTAATTATAAAGTCCATGAAATCTGTTGCCATCGTGGTTAATTCGATGTTCGTTCGTTGCAAACACCCTTAACCATTCTGACCATGTAAACCGCTTTTGTCACCTTCAAAGTGTACGCATTTGAAAAAGCCTTATCCAGTATTCATCTTTCTACCGTCTTATATTGGGTCGATAGGGACTTTTAGATTTGCACGACTACATTGTGGACTGCAACGTGTGACATCTTTTTAAGGCAATGTGACGTTCTGCCGGGCACTGTCATTGCCTTAAAAGGATGTCACATGTAGAAGTCCACGAAGTCGGCGTGCAAATCTAAAAGTCCCTATTGTATGGGTTTATAATTTACTGAATGCTGTGGGTTTACGATAACAACATTGTGAGCTTTATTAGATACAACGGTACGTAAGTTCAAGCCTCCTTACAGAGATTCAGCAGTTAACTTCTGCATAGTTCTTTTACAAGATTGTAATCAAATGTTCTGTGTTCAGTTGTGTATGCCTTGAAATGAAAGGGATGCAACCAGAAATGTTTGAGTATACATGCTCTATAATAAGAAAAGGTCACCAGGCACGTGACCTTGCTCAGTGATTGGAGAAGATAAATCAATTTCAATCAAATTTCAAAAATAGCATTCATGCATCTAACGTACGTGTGCTACGATGCTGAAGGGTGCTACCATTTTTATGTGGGGTTGTATACTCGGTTAAGACACTCTATAGCAATGCATATGGGGTTTTTTTCCTAACCCACCCCCTCTCTCTTTCTTTCTCTGTCTTTCTCTTGCTTATTCGACCATGTTCAAACGCTTCTCTCATTTTCTCCCTTTCTTCACTCAATCTGAAGTGTAGTTAATTTTAATTTCGGATGTGTTGCCCACCCCTCTCTATTTCCCCCTCTCTTTATTTCGATACTCTAATACCCTTATGTGTCAGCTGTCCATTTTGTTAAGAAATAATATTTATCTGAAAAGTATTTCGCAAATCAAGTTAACTCGTTTCAATACTATCGTGTGTTGTTGCCGAAATCAATACAATTTGAATTTTAATGTACGTGACACACTTTTGAAGGAGTTCATGATCTTTATCAAATGACGAAATAGTTTTATTAATAAAATAACTCGTGATCTATTTAAATTGATCTGTTATATCTGTTAATCATGTGCAATTAGCGGCCGCTTAGGTCTGTTTAGGGGTCGCATTCCGACCCTAATTCTTCTTTTCATTAGGAAAGGACGAAGTGAGGTCAACAAACTTAGCAGGCTCTGGATTTAATGATACATCTATGGATCATTAGAGAGCCTAAGTAAACAGATACTTTACAGAAGGTCTGTGTTATAGTGGGTACATGCAGTGGATATCGTATTTGTGCTATCATAATTCGGGGAGTTTCAAGGGAACTAACACATGCTTTGCTGAATACCTATACCACGCTTCTCATTGGTCAAGCCAAATGTCACGTGCTTATGTTGACTCGACGCACTGCAAAGCTAAGGAATCAGAGAATAAAAAGGAAGATATACTATTATGTATTGGGCAAGAATATATTATTGTACTGCTCCTCTGCAAATAACATTTATAGGTATTAGGGCTCATAAAATGGCGGCGACATTTTGTTCGTTGTTGTGATAGTAGTTATATGTACACCTGTAAAAATAATAATCAATGATACGTTATACAAATAATGGTTAAGATCCTGTAATTCGACTTGCTATTCAATAACTGATGAGTCATATACGTGTGTGCTGATATCAATGATCGAGAATATTATGTGTGTTATACTAATCAGCTAATCAGTGTACCAGGATGCAGTGTGTTAAGCCAGACATTATAATGATGTAATAATAATAATAATACATAACATTTATTAGGCGCTTAATACGGATGTTTCTAAGCGCACAGTGTTCTAATTAAGAGAAGACTATAACCCGTTGAATTAAATTAGAAGAAAAAGCAAAAATACAAAAGTAACATAGATAAGGTAAGAAAAACAGTGGCAATCAACTAAATAAAGACAAATATGGTGCGCACCTCCATTGACCGACGCACAACTGCAATTTATAATTTGAAAAGATAGGTTTTGTAGGCATGTTGATTTAAAGGGGAAAAAAAGACGTGTTAGAAAAATTAATATTTCGTGTTGACGTGTTATCTGCCGTCAACTTACATTGATGTATTGTGTTGATATGAGGAGGAAGGGACTTAAAGATGAAGTTGAGTTCTGGTTATGCGATTGCATGGTGAAAGAAACAGTGTGGAATCGACCAGAAAAGGTTGATCATCTAGCATATAAGAATTTGTGAGTATTGCAAGGTTCTGGAATCATCAAAATGATAAGAAATAAGAAAGTCTTGGTAAATTTACAAACACTGTACACAGAAAGATGTTTATGGGACTACACGAACACGTGGCGTAAAAAACCTACCCCCCCCCCC
>BEXV01000637.1:52730-63578 GCA_003118195.1 Hemicentrotus pulcherrimus | reverse complement strand
GAAACACAGAGTGTGGGAAAAAGAAATTTAAAAACGAATTGATAAAACGACTAAAGGAAGGAGAAAGAAATGAGCAAGTGATCTACACAAATAACAGTTAGCACATAAAGGATATACAACAAAATGAAAATAGGACAAACAAAAGTGATATTAATAATAATAATAATAATATAAATTTGTAACGCGCACGTATCCGGAACTTCCGATCAAGGCGCGACAAACAAAAATGATGCAGATAACACAAAACAGTTCAACAGATATTATTTCTACACTTAGTTAACCTTAAATCTTAGATAAACAGAAATTCGAATCTTTTTTATAAACAAGTATTGGATAAACAGATATAAGGGGAAATCGACAAAAAGTGAGATTTCAAAGAGAAAACAAAATAAGAAAAGACTAATTGTTAAGATCGTTACGATGTTGAGAGCAGCAGATGCATCAACGTTGTTTTTTTGAGTATCTCTATTAAAGAATAAGTATAGTCAGCCATTATTGGTTTTGATGCACATATGTATTTTGGTATGTGATCCTTGGAGGCAGCTAGTAGGCGGTGGCATTATATCATGTACCAAGGACAATCGTAAAATGAAGCTTTGTTTTCATCAGATTACTACTTAGTTGGTTCGATCGGACAAGAATAGTATAGAGCTTCAAGGGTCTGAGTTTAGATTGAGGGGATAGGAAGAGGAAGAGAGAGGGAAAGAAATCGGGGGAGGGGGGAGACGAGGAGACAACGTGGATGGAGGGAGAAGGTAGAACGAGAGAGATGTAAAGAGACAGAGATAGAGGGGGAACATGTACGAGGGATGATACAGAGATGGATTGAGGAAGAAAGAAGAGAGGGGGGGGGGGGGGAATTAGAGAGAAAAGTTGGAGAAGGAGAAAGAGAAAGGGAGAAAATAGGAGAGCGATAAAGAAAGAGAGAGTGATAGAGAGAGACTGTGTGTGAAATAAAGAGAGAGCGAGAGAGAAAAAACGAAAGAGATAATCGATATTTCTCATTGGAAGTGGATTGTATCTGTCAGTATTGCGGCACAATATAAGGGGTATCGGATGAGCAACTAATCCAACATGTCTGATACATTGAAAGAGAAAAGCACCCCTAATACGCCCGATTCAAGAGGCATAGCCGGTCAAAGTCTAATAAAGGGTGCGACATTCAAGGAGAACAAGTAGAGTATGGCCCATGTCTCCACACGAGAAGATTTTTTTTTTCTTTCGTATTACTGACTAAAAAATAATGGCACAGATCACAAGATAAATGTTAATCAACACTCCATTAAAGCTGCTGATCATGACTATCGGACCAGTGGAACAGGGCCTCCAAGATGCCTCCTTTCTCTTTACAAACTGAGAAAAAAGTATCATACAATTATGAGAGAGCATTGGACCTGCTATTGCTGCTTAGTATTACGCACTCTTTCTGGTTTAATATCGAGCCAATTAATGTGTGGCAATTGGGTTTCGGTATTTTTTTTTCATTTGAATCATCATTTTCATTTTCCTATATATTTCCGTTGATGGGTTTTCACACCAAACACTCGGACACCATTCTTTATATTAAAGTAACGCGCCAGAGAGCCGTCCGACTGTACTACAAACTTCAAGGCTGAGTCTAGTCGTCTGTAAACCTGTCACTTTTTGCTATGGTGGTGGGGAACAAACACAAAAGAACGGAAGCGCCAGCCGGATGAAAATGTGCCGCCATGAATCCGTGAATAGCCAATGAGTGTGTTGAGTAGCCAGCCTTCGCTACCATGTATTCTGAGGAAGGCCCTTGGTTGTGCATTGCGCCATGGTAATTGTATATTAAGAATCTTGATCATATAAACTGTGGAGTTTACCCATTCGCCTCGTACTTTGTCACATTAACATTGTGTTGTACAGGTGTGGCACACAATGATTAAACAGTGTCATTAATGGAAATGATCGCAAATCACGACAAAAATATATTTAGCTACAAAATATATTTACTACAAATGGCCCTTGTACATTGCTTTCATCTTTACAAACATCTGCTCCTTGAAAAACATCTTAAAATGAGAAAGTAAACAAGAGGAGTACATATTTTAGTTAAACTTGGGAAAAGGAAAACAACTACAACAATAACGTGAGGGCCCCTCCCAAGTGAGTAAGCCTATGAAGGCTGGTGCTATTCNGCTGAGTACACGTCGAACATCCATTGTTAACAATGCGAGTTCCGATTCCGGCGATAATGGAAATAAATTCATAAAAAACGTAACTTTATTGTAATGTCTAATTTCATCTTGAAAAGCTAAGTGAGAGAGTTAGGTACAGAAAATAGTACTACTATTCAAGAATAATTCTGCTATTTTTCCGATTACAGATTGGGAGAGGAGAATACTAAACAGATAGCAAACTAATACTTACGTGCGCCTCCAAAGATTCACTCCAACAGCAAAATATTCCTCAAAGAAATATTATGTTGATATAATTAATAGGTTAAAGAACACAACTGTTTCTTCAAATGGTTCTGAAATCAAATTCCAAAATGTTCCTTAACTTTAAATTCGGCCGAATCCGTCATGAAAAGATCAAAACCATGACCCGTATCCTTCGATGCGACTCTGTTGAATCTGACCGAAATAGCAATGGTGGAGATGGAGCGAGGGAGTCTGGACCGGTTTAGCCTGAGGGGGTCCCTCGCAAAATTGGGAAGAACCTGAAACTCCCCACCTTTCGCCTTCCTCAAATAAAAAGCAGTAGTTCGTCACTCTTCCAAACGAATTACGGCGTGGAATTGATGATCGGTTTACATGGGTGAATCAACGGCAATTAGATAAAGTGCCTTCGATGGATTGAGTTACGTCACTGCCACCTGTACATGACCAGGCCTTTAGAGCGCATGCGTGTTTAGATGTCCAGGCATCACCCAAAAGGAGGACTGGTTGTCTTCTTGGCGGAAAAACAAACTGTGTTAAATTTGATTACGCTATGCTAATCAGATGAGAGTTTTTCTTCTTCTGTAAAAACGAATTTTGTACACACCAATTGGTTTCTGACTTTCTGAAATTCTTACGAAAATAAAAGTACTCTAACATTTTTTCCTTCTAAATCTGTCTTCTTAGCTAATGCGTTTAATACAATTTCAATGCAATACACCTTTCAAGTTTTCTTCAATTCCAAGGTGAACGTGTTGTTGCCATGGTAATTACATACGCCCATCTTAAACGATTTTAATTAAGTGGAATTAATTTACACACATTGTGTTTGCACAACGTGTTAAAAAAAAAAAAATCCTCGGTACTATAGTAATTGGTTCTTTCTCGTAGGATTTATCGTATACTAGAAGCTGCCTTAACAGAAGATTGGATATATGTTCAAGTTCATCTATTGAATCAAACTGTCAAACCGACAAAGCAAATAAATATAAAACAGATATGATGTTATAAGCAAACATTTATTCACTACTAAAACTGGCGTATATACCATGTACAATTAAATTGCAGATCATCTCTATTCAAATGTGTAGTGTCAGATTAACTTGACCTATCCTCGATTTGTTCTTCCAGTATAATTATATTAATCAACTAAGCATCTCATCCACGTTATTGTTTTCTTTACGCTATGTCTCTACCCTTCAATGGATGACCTTCTACCGATTTACCGAAACACAAAAGGCAAATGAGAATCAATGCAAACAATAAGCACTTGCAAATCTAATTTGAGATAGACAACAAGCAAGCGTCGTCTGACCATTCCTTAAAATTAACTCTTATGTTAATTACGTAGAATGCAAACTATGATGCTGTATAATCTAATGTAGCTAAGGAGTTGAGCATAGAATAGTTGTGATGAGGTATATGTAAAATCAATAATCTTCATTAGTCTAGGACCTTGAACGTAGAAATGAAATCATTATCACGGGACGGAACCCAAGGCGCCATCTATGAGGGGCGATCGAGCTTCAGCTATGGGTTGCGTTTCTTCATCGGCTTCCTTCCAAACACTACTGTATAATGTCGGTTCTTATTAAAGGGCAAGTAAAAGGCTGCACAGCCCTGTATCGTTTCTCATGTCTGTCATTCTCAATATACTATTTTCGGAATGTAACCAAATTTATCCATATGCCTTTGAAGCTCCTCGAAACGAATGATTTCATTCACCTGTTTACGGATTAATGTATCTAAATAGTCAGAATTCGAGTTCATACATTAACTGCTAGGTAGGACAAACAAATAGCTTGCTCTACCTAGATACACGTAATATTTGCAATTTTTGTTCTAAATATTGCAATATAAGGCGATCGAGCTCCAGCTTGGATAGCGTTTCTTCATCGTTTGTTATTAAAGGGCCACTCTATGAAATTCAATAGCATAGCCTTTCAAAACATGAATTCACCTCTACTTATTAATATTCCAGCCTCTGATCTTTCAGAAAATCTCTAAATTGACAAACAAATGATGATAACCATCTTTCTTTTTTTTAGAGTTCTCACGCTTGCTGGGCTACGCCCCTTGAAAAAAAAGGGTAATACGGTCACGTGGCCTTGATGACGCATTTGACGTCATTGCGGTCATGTCCGATTTTACCTAAAATTAAGGATCTTACATTAGGAATGATAACATTGACAGAAACGTACTGGGATTATCAAGTGAATTTTATTTTGTCGGATAAATTTCTTTTTTGTTCCAATCAATATCATAGTTTGCCTTTTAAAATACATTTTAATGCCTAAACCACCCACCCTTTCACCGGATAGGCACCTGCAGTGACGTCATAAACAGTTGCTCAATACAGCTCAGAAACTGCGTTTTTTTCTGAGCGTTCTGAGTCGTTATTTTTAAAGCTTGACTCCAGAAATATTGTTGATTTTTTTAACAAAATCGTTGCCATGTTCGGAATCTCCGTTAAAAATATTTTACATGTCTTTTTTAAAATCATTTTTAGCCCGTTCTGGTTAAAGTGGCCCTTTAAAGGGAGTGTAAAAGGTTTAGAAATCCCTCTATTGTTAATCACGTCTGTCATTCTCAGTAGATTATTCTCGTAATGTAACCAAATTTATTCATAGACCTTTGTGAAGTGCCTCGATACGAATTGTTTCATTCACCGGTTACAAATAAATGTATCTCAAAAATCCGAATTCGAATTGTATACATAGGTTTTTGCTTCATGTAGGTATAGGACAGATATTTTAGCTTGCCTTACCTAACAACACGATCTATATGCGATTTGCATTCTGCATATTGAAATATAATTTTTCGTAACAGGTAAATGCACTATGAACATGACGAACAAAGAAAGAGGACAAAATATACAGTTCTTCATTCTACCCTCAACCATTGTTGTGGTAGACAAAGGAACATCCCTTCACTGCTATTATGTAAACATTATGTAGAACGGGTGAATATGCGTGTGACACCGGTTTTACATATTTTTACATATTATCAGTGAAGGGATGTTCCTTTGTCTACCACAGCAATTGTCGGGGATAGAATGAGGAACCGTATATGTTGTCCTCTTTCTTTGGCCGTCATGTTTATAGTGATGAAATCATACGTATCGAGGCACTTAAATATAAATGTGGTCACATTACGAAATGTAGTCGAATGTGGATGTGCCTCTGCCTCTGGTCTATTGATTAATAACATTAGTATTCTGATTTTATATAGCGCCCAATACATCGATGCAACCATGCTTGCCTAAGCGCTTTAAAGATATGTTTGTCACCCCGGTCATCCGATTCAGGCTTACCCGTAAAAAATATGTATGTACATTCTCAACTCCTTGGGGAGTATTCCGGCCAGTCGCCATTTTAAAAGCGCACACTTGGAGGTAAACGGTTTAAATATCAGCTAAAGCAAAATCCCATGTGCTTCTCTTTAGCATGGCCAAGGCTTCACTCCACCTATTGTTATTATCGACCCAGATGAAATAAAATGTATTTAAGATTCCAGATTTATTAAAATCTTAGCAGACAGATGGCTGAACTATTTTAGTTTTACAGATTAAAAACATGCACACATTACAGAACACAATTGCACAATTACAATTATAAAATCAATCCATGAATACGAAATGACTTGTATGCTTGGCATCGAATGCGCGATCAAAGATAATCCATGACTGTGTAATGAAAATGGTTACACTTTCGACTAGTTTGAATTGAGAATTGTGTATGGACAACTTGTGTTCCTCGTGGTATACATTGTAATTTTGTATTTTATTATGAATCACATTCTAACATCTAATGGCGATAATGGAGGAGGTTTTATTCGACCCAGCTATTCAAAGATGCAACCGTCCATTATCAATCGCATCACACTCAGTGTGACCGTTAAATAACATAATGTACATACAGGACTCAACGATTCTGGGAGTGAGCTTTGTAGATTCAGCTGAGTACACGTCGAACATCCCAAACCATCAAAAATCAAATATTATTTCCTCATAAAATAAAATGTTGATGTTTGGGCACGTTCCCACTATTTCCACTTTGTGACTGGCTAACCCACGTGCCCGAGAGTGAATGAGAACGAGACCCTATTAGGCCATCGACCCCATGAGACCGAAAACCGATGAGACTGGCCATGTTCAGTGGTCTGGCGAGCGTTTTTCAGATCACGTGACCGCTAGTGGGGTATTCACTCGTTATATTTGTAGAGACTATGTGCGGGAAAGGCTGAACAATGTAATCTAGTCCATCAAATATTTGATTTTATTAGGGTTCTACTTTAAGGCTTGTATGAAGTATTAATATGAAGTATTCATAACATTGAGTTTGAGTTGAGTTTGAGTTTGAAGTTTATTATCCAAAACAAAAAGTACATCAATATAACAGTCAAATGTGAATGATTAATTAACATTGAAAGGATAAATGGGACTAGAAAATAGCATTTAATGCTAATCGTGTCTAGTACCACTAACACACAAAAAGTATCACAGCAATAAATGAGAATGTAATGAATAAATATCAATAGCTATTGAATACATACCTAAGCTACAAACTATTCTACATCTAGGGTAAATATGTTCTGTGCTTATATACAAAGCTTTGGTATTTTACACTAATTAAAAGATGAAGAATTATATAACATAATATTTACAAAAAAGCAAGAGCCTTGGTTCTAAGTTATAAACAACTATTCGATTAACATTTGTGATATATTATTGTATTCCTATTATTAATCAAAAGCTGACAAACATGTCATGTTATACTCCCCGCGGAAATAGACAAGACTACAGCAAGCTACTGTTTGTGAAATGATTTGAAAGTGAAAGTAATTATTTATGTTGATATCAATTTCACTAACGTCATGAAATTGTCATTAACTGCCGGAATAAGACTTGTGAGAGGCGGATGATCAAATGACGAGTACGATATCATTTTATTGTCGTAATAAAGCAGATTAGTGGAATTTAGTTCAATTTAACAGGGCGATGTTCGAACGTGATCCTACTTTGCAAACGGGTTGTTGAGATTTAATTTAATTGTTACCGCATTATTCAGAAGCTTTCGAGCTATATACAGGCAATTCGACGTGTAATTGTTCAGTTACACCACGATTACTTTCAAACCCGCCCCATTTAAACCAATTTGAACCGATCTAATATTATCATATATCAATAAATTGGTTTCTATTTCCAGCAAGTACTGTGACTACACATGAAAGATTGACACTTATCCATTAAGCCCATACTCGGGATAGCTCAGCGATTATATTCTTATCATGTGGGAGGGAGGTTGAATGATATTTTTGTGAGGCCAGTGTATATTTTGTACTCTGAATGATGAGCCAGATGTTATGTTTCTCTCTTATTCTCCTTCTTCTTCTTCACCTATCCAGTGCCCTCCTAATTTGTGTAGTCTTAATCAGATTCCCATCGTGACATGCCGGTGCCCTTATTTTCCTTCCAATATGTCTTTTTTTGTTTTGTTCCATCGTTGTATCTGCCTCCTTCTCTGTCTCTCTCTCTCTCTCTCTCTCTGTCTCTCTCTCTCTCTGTCTCTCTCTCTCTCTCTCTCTCGTTGTCTCTTTCCTTTATATCCCCATCTCCCTCCCCTCTCTCTTTCTTTTCACACACACACTCTCTCTCACTCTCACCCTCCCTACCAAATTCCCCCTTCCCCCTCTGGCCCTCCCCCACTCCTTCCTTCCTGTATTATGCGTCTACTATGACCGATGTTCCTTTCATGCAAGCCGCTAATAGACTAAACCCGGTTAGCTTCGATTGTCACAAATGTCATTCCTGCACTGTGTTGACATTTTGGTGTTAGCATCGCGGCTAAAGAATGATAGTTGATGAACATTTTCCTCTCTCTCGATTGCATTCGCCCCTACTCCATCTCATTCGCACCCCATTCACAAATTAAGTTATGTCCTGTCCGATGAAGTATACCTCCACACACCGGTCATGCCTACACCTCACCCAAATTGATGTCAATGTTTTTGAAAAGATGACTCTTTTTTCTGCCCTTCATTTCTTTCTTCTGATTCTCTTGCTTTTACAACATTTGCATTTCCTTCTCTTCCTCCCCTCACCACATCATGTCTCTCTGTCTGTCTCTCTCTCTCTCTCTGTCCCCCTCTCTCTCTCTGTCTCTCTGTCCCTCTCTCTCCGTCTCTCTCTCTCTCTCTCTGTCTCTCTGTCCCTCTCTCTCCGTCTCTCTCTCTCTTTCTCTCTCTCTCTCTCTCTCTCTCTCTACATATATCCATCCATCTATTCCCATTTCTCTCTTCTTATTTTCAAATTTCTTGTTAATATATCCCTATATATACCTGCTTAGTATTCATCAGAGCATTTATTTATAAACACTAACTCCCCGTATGTTTGCTGTTCCCTGAATTATTAATATCTTTCTATTTATGATGGTCAGGCATCTGTTTGGATTAAAGGAAAATCTAGCCTTTATAGTAAACTAATCTAGAATAAAGTGGGATATTTCAAAAAGCATATTATTGAAAGTCTGAATGACCAGAATAAGGTTCCATTCTAGGAAACTAATATAGCATTAAAAGAGTGTTCGAAAAGTTTAGCCTTCTTTCCCGCAATCTGCATAGAAAAGTCGACTATACCATGTAGTTCTGTAATCATCATCTGGCACTAGACAATTATAAATGATCGAGATGATATATCGTTTTTCTCCTGATCATAAAAGCTATTCATTGTTACAAAATACACTGTCCTTTTTACCAGGAATTAACCTTCACACAACTCAACGGCCTTCATCGGAACATATAGTACTTTCTCCTCTATTTTCAACCCCAGTCTATTTGTCACAATGTACTACGTTGCATATGAATATTCTATCCACTCCGTAATTTCTTCCATGTATTAATATTGACAGAGCCGTGTGTGCTTTCCTCTAAAGATAACGATTTCCGTAGATTACAATCGATAGCAATCGATAATCATCAAACAGTCGTCGGAGTGGCAGAGTCGAGACTGCGTATTTCTTCACAGAGCGCGCGAAGTCTTAGCATTGCTGCAACCATTCAAGGAGACTTTATTATGTAAAATGCAGTATTATTATCAGTATTGCGACAGTGATGTTTCATGTTAATCATTGTTTTCCTGTGATATTCCCGGGGTCTCTTTTCTACTTTTGATTGAAATAAAATGTAGTAACCATGGTTACATGCTTGGAATGAAGTTAAGTGTAAATAACTCATAATGAATTATATCACATTCAACCAATTAGTTATAATTCAAATTCCTGTTTATTGTAAACCTTAGCCTGCCTATTAATAGATTCACTTTCGAAGAAAGAAGTAAATTTAATTGTGTTTCCTCATGATTTTGACACTTGTCAATACAGTAGATGGCGTGAAGTCGGGAAGTAGTGTGCTATTTTATCCAGTCTTCAGGAAGCGGATAGGATGACCTTCAATGAATGACCTTGATCATGAACCTAAAAGAGAAAACACCTGTACCGATGTCCAGTAAGGAGACATCAAGGTATTTAAAGCGAAGCATCAACATCTATGCAAACAAATCAATATAACAATGAGTGCCAGATTGCTAGATTAATAGTTGAATGAACCTTTTGAAAAATCGCGTTCAATTGCACTTTTTGTGTACTATCCTGAAATAACACACGCTGCTAACTCAGAGTATGGTCCCTCAATTATACAAGACTCTTTGTCAGGTTGTTCCAGGGATATGAGAGTTAAACAATCCCTGGTTGTTCATAACATCCCTCCATATTATACAGTTAGAATAACGTCTTGAAATATCGATTGTTTCCAATTACATTCAGTTAATATGACAATTTCAAAATATTGTAACATTTTGTTGAAAATGGAATATCATGCTCTAATTAATACTGAACCTAAAAGTAAAACAAAAAGTATGTGTACTTCGTTTCGCGGCAATGATAATTCTGCTGACAAGGGAAACATCGTACAAAATGATCATACAGTCGTAAAAAGAGGAATATTGTACTCGATCATGGAAAGTGATTTCGTTTTCAAGTATGTATCGAGAATTGTATAAGGTATTTTGATACCGCTTTATCCGTGAAAGCAAACACTTTATGTACACCAAACTGAGATTGCTGTGTGTGCAGTAACAATTGTATGGTGATGAACGATGGATGAGGGATTAATGTTTCCTCATCAGATATGGATCATACATCACTGTCGACTATGCACTGTTCTCAACCTTATATTTCAGCTGACATAACAGTGAGTTTTAAAATATTCGCTTTTTATAATATTTTCCGAAAGAGCGGGTGGGTTTAACAAAATAGAAAAATAAGACAGGTAGAAACAATAGTGTAGTAGTAACAGCGGTAATAGTCTAGTATTAGTAATAGTAGTAGAAGTAATAGTAATAGTAGTAGTATAGTAGTAGTAGTAGTAGTAGTAGTAGTAGTAGTAG
>BEXV01000637.1:32570-47160 GCA_003118195.1 Hemicentrotus pulcherrimus | reverse complement strand
GGGGGGGGGGGCAGGGAGGGTATAACATTTTTAACCTACATGTACTCTATACTCAAACTAAGTTTACTTCTAGTTCTTTTAATTACCGCTCTCTTAAACCAAGCCAGACAAATCAAGGGCAGTCTTGCACCTAGGTTTGCAACGTCTGCTTCTCCTTAGCGAAGGTGGCAACCTCGCACCCCGAATCCATGCGTCTCTAATACGTGTCTAGTAGGCGATATACCCCTGATTGGAGGAAGACACCTTCACACATCTCGCGGAAACATCGCTGTGACAATGTTTGCTTGCTCGTTTTACCGCTGTAATTATTCGTGGTTTTAACAAGACTGCCTTCTTAGGTTTGATGTTAGCCTGTCCTATCGTGACATGCTAAAAGCAATACTAAGAAATATTCGTTAAAGTAGATTTTGAAACACAATCTCTGTATAAGTAGTTTATCTGTATTAAGACAAATATAGCAATGCGTTCGCAGACTGCAACAAAAGAACTGTGTACCCTTTGAATCATGATGAAAGAATTGATTGATATTTACGAATCATGTTCTCTGGATAAGTCTCCGCATAACTCTAATTATGTTGGGTTTCAGTTTAAACGAAATGTAGAAAATCTAAGGCTCAGTATGCCACCACAATGGCAAACTAATCCAATATCACGTCGATAAATCATTGCATCCCGTTTAGGTATTAACGCTCTCAAAACTCCAGAGTTCTTGTTCTTCCTAAGTTCAATACTAAGTGGGAAAAAGAAACTTTGCTCATGAAAGGCCATCGCTGTGGAATGCAGCAGCAGCAGATAACTTGAAGTATTTGGAGATGATCTTTAAATCTGTTTAATTCAGCATAGTATTATTATTTATTTATTTTCATTCTTGCATGTTCTAACCTAAATAAATAATAATATTCCGCTTCATTATAGCGCTTGATACAAATGTTTTTAAGCGCCTTACACATTATTTACTCCAGGGGGCGTTTCACAAAGATCCTAAGTCTAACTTAACTCTAAGTTAGACTTATAAATTACGAAAAGCCAGTTGTAGCCTTAAAAAACAATATATTCATAGGCAAACATTCAAGTATTTTAGACTTGTTTATAAATTCCACATCAAGAACATGAAATATCATTGATATATCGAAAATATGAATGATTTGTACCAAAAGTTTAAAGAATATTTCCATAGATGCTAACGGCTTTCCATAATTGTTACGTCCAACTTAGAGATAAGTTCAACTTAGGATCTTTTTGAAACACCCCCTTTTGCTTTGTTTATAACGCAGATGCTTTCATGTGATCTCTTCATTTCTTTATTTTTCTGTTTTTGTGTGTCAAGTGCGCCTCCAGTATTTGATTTCAAGTGGTTTCGGCGCCATACAAATCCCATAAATTATTAGTAGTACTAGAAGTGGAAGTGGTAGTGGTTCATTATTACTATTATCATTATTATTACTATTAACATTAGTATCATCATCCATAACGGGACTAGGAATTGGTCAATGAAAAACAAAATGAGGTTAATAAATATCAATGTTATTCATTTNTTTCCTTGTGCAGAGTATGTTCAATAGATAAATTCTTCCTAAACCTTTCAATACAGCAATAAAGTGTATTTTACCTTTCAAATTAAGTTGTTTCTTCAAGTGCATAATGTAATATCGTAATTAGAACAACGATGGTGTTTCATTCTTGTACGTGGTAAACAGATCACAATCAAGCATAGAGCACTATGTCATATTGATCCGTCTCTGTGTTATATCACAAACGACTCATACAGAGTCTATGCACAAGGAATGATATCGATTTATGTCATTAGCGGTATCGAACAATGGTTAAGCATGACGTATGCTTTGAAAAAAGTTGAGTTATTCTGGGCCGTATAGAAATTCCCTTGGAGTTACTGTAAGCACTTCATGTTCGAGTGTAACCGCAAATTGGTGAACCACACTTATAACATGTAATTAACACATGGACGGGAATTTAGAACTGGCTCAAGAAAATCGTTGGGGGCTGGCACACTTTAACAAAACAATTGTATTGATCATTCGGCATATGACCACACATCGACCGGTCTGTTAAATCTTAATACCGACAAGCCCCTTAGAAACATCCTGCTTTCCCCTCCCCAACTACTATTTGAAAGGCCTGGTGTGAGAGGTGAACAGGGGAAGAGGGTATTACGTAATAAGTCTCCTGTGTTGAATATTACCGATCAGATATCACACTGCACTCTCTTGATATGACGTATGTATTTTGTTTTAAAATGATTTATTCTCCACTCATGGGATGGATTGCCTTGACCAGCTATAAGCTGCTTTTCATAAGGGTCCAAGCCAAGATAAAACATACAATCAGAATATTCAATACATTCTCATAATAATAGACACATGAACACAAACAAAAATATAATACACAGTATAAAAAATAGACTAAACCTATTCTTTCTACAACAACAAAAATGACATCAATGGGGGAAACCATCTACAAAAAGGAAGATCGTGTCCTAACAGGGTAAACACGGATAAAAGAGTAATAATAACATTAATAATAATATCGAATATTTAGGAGCGCTAAAAACAAAAAGTACCATAGCGCTTACAAATACAATTATATTTAAAGAAGTAGAGAATAAAAAGAATAAGAAGAAAAAAAAGCGGGGCTCCAAGTATTAGGATAACGTATCTTGAAATTCAAACAATACCGTGTTGATACTGTTGTTATTGTTTTGTAGTTTTGATGGTTTACTTGAAATAGTGAAAAGAATGCAGTGGTTTTCAGGACCATCCAATATGTGCTTTCATATATATGATAATATCAGTCGGCACATATTTTCGATTACTACGGTATTTTTACACTAAACGTTGTTAGATTGAGAGATATACAATCATAAAAACTCACACTAAACAATTTTACAAGACAAAGATAACAATTGTCTGGGCTTTGCAGTTGTACGAGTATACCTACTTGAATGTTTCTCAGGCAGGGTGGTAAGCGTGTCATCATTTTATTTCTTTCTTCGAGTTTTCATTACATTGTGATTCTAGGCATTAGTTTGGAATAAATATAAAGTTCATTGCATCATTAGATTTTTCTAAATTTATAATAGCCTTGAACTAACTTCTCGAGGATATATGTCAATGGTGAAAAGATAGGAATCGAAACAAGTATACAATTCGATCCCCTCTTTGTCTTTAAGTTCACTACATTTCTGTTACAAAACGTTGATGAATGAAACTTTATACCTGTGTCTTTTTTCACAATAGTTTATGCTTCTCTTTTTTTAACGCTAAATTAAATACAGTTTATTCAAGTAAGCTACCGAAGGAAATGAATACCAAATAGACACACGATACCATGTGTATGCATGCGTCATGGAAGAGTGTTAACTAACAAAGATATTTGTTTCCTAGTATTGATAACTGTTATCTGAGCTTGCATCATAATCATAATCTAATACTTATTTGAAATACCATTGAAAAGCTAATACAATGGGAAAATAAGAAACTTGAAATCCTTTGAGAAAGCAGAATAAACGTATAGCGTAAAAACACTTCCTCGCGCCATATTTCTTGGGAAATCCAAAATCGAAATACAATCCTCGCGAGAAATCAGATACACTTTGCTGGATTTCTATGCGGTTTTTTGTTCAATTACATATGAAGTCAGCCATTATTCAAATGATTATTCTTTTCAGACGACAACAACTTTATTCATGTATTGTCATCGTTCGAAGCACGATTTTCTAAGAAAAAATAATGACTCTTTTCTACAACGAATATCTTTCATATTTTTGTTTGAATATTGCTGATAAAGTAAATCCATGCTAATATTTAATCACCATTATTCAAAGCCATTTTTTCAAGAAGAAAAAGAAAAAAGAACATGATCTTTTAGACATAATTGTTCGTAAGAGTCTATGTAAATATAAAGCGAAAGTACGTTCAGAAATATGTGCAATAACAATCATGAAACCAAATCATCGTTAACCATAATTTGAAAGTCAATCATTCCAAACTTAAGAGCTTGCAATACCCAAAGAAATTGAGTCCAGTGCATGTAATCATCAGCATCATTGAGTTAATTCCTTCTAATCATTCCATCACAATATATATATGCGCATACGAAAGCAGAAATAAATGGGGAAACAGAAGAGCGAAAGCTATATGGACTCAATCATTCATGCTTTGAAATTATTTTGATTCTTTAATTAGCCTCTATATTTTCATTTTTTTCAATTACATTTATGTAATTATTTTTGTTTTTTCAGTTATCACTTTTTTATGTAAATCACTTAAGTAACATTACATTATTGTAGTTTTGATATTTCGTATTTGAATTTCAATAAATGCAGAAACATCTGTTTGAAAAAAAAAATGAATAAATCGGACCAATGTTAAGAGAGTTATGAGTGTTTAAAATGAATCATGCCAACAAGTAAATTAATCAGGAGTATTACATTAAGGTCCTACTGATATGGGAGATTACATGGAGGCATATAAATAAAAGAAATGGAAAGGCGAAAGTTTGAAATAAATCCGGCCAATAATGGGCCTGTTATCAATGCTTGAAATATGATATCACTAAATCTATGTAAATCTCAATTTGACAATTTGGTCAGTAGTTTGTGACGTATACGGAATTATAACTCGCTCGTTTTTGGAGCGAGGTTTGCGGTTAAGCCACAGACCTCGCTCAAATATATTCTCACTACCGTGGAAGCCTGCAAAGATTACAACAATATTATTAATATTTGTATTTATTTATTTCTCCTATTAAAGTGCTTTATCCCTTTGAGAACTACAGATGTGATATAATTAAATTGATTCGATTCGATTTCTTTACTTCTGTTTGATTCCATTTTTCTTTTGCAGTTTTATAAATAAATAACAAACAAAACTTTGCAAATTGTACACATATTAATAACATAATGTAGAATAAAGTAATATAAGGCTGGCTGTAACTAAACGAAAACATAATGGATAGCATATTTTCAGATGTCCTCTAAAAAGGCCCTTTTGGGTCATACGTTTTGAAAAATAGACTTTATTAATTTTGTGTTATGCAACAAATAGGAAAGTCCGGCACTTGGTCAGAGTTAAATTACGGGACTCAGCCAATCTGAAGTGCCCATACGTATAGTGACTACAACGTTAAAAAAATAATAACTTTCACTTTGGGGGTCTGATTTCATTCAAAATTTCACATGTATGCCTTTCTGGTTTTTTACTTATATTAGAGCAGTACGATATGTTGGATTTTCTTTTAAATCCCCACTGTACTTCTTATAGCTACATGTACTTGCGCTCTCTATATAGCAAACGAGGTCTAATTGGTGCCTGGGCCCCCATGACCCGCCCTTTTCTAATGTTAATTGAGAGCTTATTTGATCAGATAACCACCTGTCAGTGACCTTGCAGGGAGGTCTAATCTCCCCTGGCCAAACTCGTACAGACGGGCTTTAAGACCAAGACTGACCCATTGGAGTGCACTTTATATCTAAGACAATACCAATGCAGCAGCTAGCTAGCTATAAGGCGCCTCTAACGCTGTTTACAGGAATGATTTCCGCTATGCCGGGCATAGATATTGGTTGCGCAGTCACTGAAAGTACAGGTCGGGTGAAAAGATCTCCCAATTGATTTATTTATACTGAGCAGAGAAAACCTTGGAAAATTGTATTTGCCTTTCTGAAGAAGGAAAATATATGATGAGAAGTGGAAGCGATGGGGAAGTAAGGGACCGGAATGTAACATAGAGACGTGGTAGGGGACAAGGGGAAGAGAGTAAGGCTGGAGGAAATGAGAGGAAAGAGAGAGGCCGCATACATACAGGGGAGAGAGACAGAAAGACAGAGAAAGACAGAGCGAGAGAGAGAGGGAGAGAGGGGAGGGAGAGTGAGAGAAGGATAATGGACATGAACAGATTATAGGTGAAATTCCTGAGCTTGAGCGGAGGGAGAAAAGGATACAGAGAGAATTGATTAACATATTAAAAAAATGTTCAAAAAGCGCAGAGGAGGGAAAGAGAGATTAAGATAGAAAGAATGGGGTAGAAAGAGAGAGACAGGGATACAGACAGACAGACAGAAAGACCGACATACAGACATGCAGATAGAGGGCAGTCAATAGTATAAGGTTCAACTTGGTAAGAAACAATATGTAGGATACCGCGTATATTACTATTGCAGATGGAGCATTAACACTCAAACACTGAATGTTACAAGAAACCAATGCGATATTCTATTTTTCATCTTTTGCAAAAATTTGGATAATTCTTCTTTTAATCTTTGGCTCATATTCATTAAAACTTACTAAGCTAATTGTTAACTCCATTGGCTAATATAGCTAAATAAATCAAGGATTTGTAATGTTTTATTAATGTGAGCCCTTATCTACAAATGAAATTTGGCAAGTGACATACTTTTGTTTTAATAATTATGGAGAAAGAAAAAAAAAGGTGATTGTACATTGACAACGTATTACCTAGTTAGACACAATTTTGCATCAATGTGTTGGAATAAATGAATGTACCCTAGACACTTAGAATAATATAAAGAACAGAGAGTATTAAACAACAATTATGACTTGCTCGTATGTAGGCTGAGTATTACTTCAAGGTAGACATGTAGACAAATGTCCATGGTGTCTATCACAACAGTCTATGAAAAAGAAACGTCCTGGAAAGAAAGCATTTACTTTTCTTACACTCTTCATTCCTACCGATAAGTAAATCGCATGACCAAAACCCAACTTCATCTTTAATATGTGCTTGCTTTTTCTTGTCTTTTTTTAATTCTTTAATGTAACTCATACCATATGATTGAATGAAAGTTCTTAATATATCCATACTATAGACATCTATACATTATGCATTTTCATAGAACATTATAATAGCAAGGTGTTACAGGGCGCAAAATGTGTTTCATCTCCATTATTTATCTGCAGCATACTCATTTACTCTCTACAGAACGAAATGTTAACAGCCAACAGTTTGGGGATCGCGATGAAAACCGTCTAGGCTATAATTAAAAATCACACCTATAAGATACTAGGGCATTATATAGCAAGCTCAATGAGATACATATCATTACAGCATACCGTGTGAAACATGGACACGTAATGAGCTTTATCACACAGTATGAAAATCACCCTTGAATTACGTTTAACATACAGATTGAGAATCTTTGTTCGCCTGGAATATTATTACGAGGTTATACTTCTTTCTGTATAGATACATGTATACAGCTTCCAATAAAAGAAAATTTATCTACAAAAATAAAACTTTTTTTTTTTAAAGCCTTCCATGACCAGATGTCAACAGTTGTCAAAGATTGCTTTACATCTCAGGACCCATCTCACACCAATATTCGCTCTTCCCGAGATCCGTTTCTGCTTACCATTCCTAGGACCCGTAGCAAAGCTGGCGATCACTACCATTCCTAGGACCTGTAGCAAAGCTGGCAATCACACATTTACTCTTACTGCATCCAAAGAATGGAAAAAAAAATGTCCCCTCTTTTATCATAGCAGCAAATTCCAAATACAAATTTAAGAACCTCTTGAAAACAAACCTCCTCCTGAAAAGTTAACTTAAGCCCTTTTCTATTCCCTATCCCTTTCAAATAGTGTGTATGTACCTTTTCTGATGAAATTCAGTTGTATTATTATTTAGTGTAAACGCTGTGTGATAAAGTAGAGGGCGTACTAAATACTAGTTATCATTATCGTGTAGCCAGTAAAGTGCATTTTCATTACCTTTGCCAAAGAGTGTTGGTGTAGCTTAATGATAGTGATTAAATAATTTGATTACACAAAATATCAATACCGCTATTAATTTAGGAACACAAGATCAATTTCTGTAGTCAATACAATGAGACAACTAATGCGACGAAATCTGTACATAAAAGCAAATATTTCAAAATACGTTGGATAACGAACATTCCTAAGCTTTCATACTAAGCATACTAACTTGTTTGAGGTCTGATTGTGGTGAGGTGGTGTATCAATAAAGAGGGGGGGGGGCGACACATGTCCCTATATTTCTGGTAAGCTTTTACAATCACACAAGAATAACAATCCCACTTCTAACATTTTAAAAGACAAGGACTATTGCTTCCTATACGTTTCTGATACATCCTTCTCTTTTTTAGATATGCAAAATGTTCGTGTGCCCCCCCCCCCTTTGTATCCCCTCCTGCAAATATGCAGGTACATACAATGACTAATATGGATGTGGCCTCTGTGATTAGGGATGAAGTCACGGGTGTAGTGGTGTTTTTGTATTTTAAGTTTGGAACCTTTGTATCGGGTCACTTGTTCTGATCTTGATCGCACTTTTAATTCATAGGTCAAGAGTTACCCTCATGTTGCCATCATAATTTTCAAGAAAGTTCTGTATATTTTCGAAAAGTTGACATTTATGATCATTATATGATAAGTTATGCTGATGATTAGACCTTTTATCTTTGAGAATGTTTGCTTTGATGTCTACTTCCTTTTTTGCAAAATCTGAATCGATGGCGTCGAAGGTATGCATGCATAATGGAATTGGTATTTTAGGGAATAACAAATATTGGTTATAGTATTTCTTACCTGATGAACTGACTGATGCCTTGAATAGACCGTTGTAACAAAGTAAGATCCAAGGGAATCGTGGTTATTAAGAGAAGTTTCTTCCCATAGAGTTAGAATGTATTCCGCTCACAGTGTTTCACAGTAAGTCATCTGAGACACAGCACATAGAATCAGAACAGAGCTGCAGACTTGGCGGGTAAGTATCCCACTCCACATACTGTCCTGGTCCGATAGAAATAACTAGCCTTCCCCCACGAGTCTAGGTAAACACAGAATGGCCAGATATTTGCAGACTCGTACGAGATCAGAATAACCGAACAAACTTTCCACTTATGATTCACTCCGGCGCCAGGAAAACGGTGATAATTTCGATACTATTCGTATGCAATATGCATTGACGGAGAGTTAGTGTTGAATGTCAATGCACAAATTTGCTTTCAAACTCTGCAGACGACTAATACCGATTCATCACCGAGTAACAGAGCTATCGTCAACGTTGAACCCCGAAAACCATTCCAATATTTGCATTGCATTGTTCGATTAGTGCAGATTCTCACACAAGCTGCCGATACAACGCGTTTTAGCAACTTTTGTGACAACAACAGCAATCCATTGAAATGGGAGGAATCGATGTATTGATTTTTAACTCGTTTAGCATTTTGTTTAGCAGACGCTAACACATGTTACGCACATCTGTGAGAAATAAACGCGTTAGACGGTGCACAGTTTGAAAGGCGTATAAAGGAGGATTCTCGGTCTGTGCGAGGTGGCGGCGTCAATGCATGTTTAACAGCTAAATGCGACGCCACGTCTGAAATGCTGTACTGATCGGGAATCGCCGCCTCTTTTCCCTTCTTATTATCATTCTTGACGGGCAGAAGTGGTAAAAAAGAATTCCTCGTCGTTCGCGAGGTCATCGGTTCAAATCCCAGCTTGCGGGTTTTAGATTTACATAGAAAGATCGCTTCTCTCTTCTGTGAATTCAATATGTACATCTTTAACATAATGAAGGTCTGTTGTTTTCTCATCAATAGTTACCAAGATTAATAGTTCTTTATTCGCTACTGAATTAAACCCAAGACTAGCACATTAATCGGAGAACATGATGCATATAGACTCAGTGTATGGCAAAACTCGCCGGGGCAGTCTATTGTTTTTAGTTTTACTCGACCAAAGCCGGTAAATACTTCATTATTAAATGTTATACAGGGTGTTTTTGAATATATACATTTACATAAAACATACAAACGAACAAACAAACAAACACACAACAAATATTTTAACGAGCAATGTAATTTAAATCGAGAAAAGGCGAGCCATGTACTGAATGCATTTTCTAAAGGATGTCCCCCTCCAAAGCATAGGTATAGGTCTTTTAAAACTCACCAAACATAATTGTTGGTTGTGTTGAACATTACTATCTTAGCCACGTGTAATGTACGTATATGATGTATCCTTCACCACTGTAGGTATTATATTCGATGGGCTTTAAGCATAAACATACATGTACTTTTAACTCATGATGATATTTGATGATAATTGTTTTACCGGACTGCTAAGAAAACATGTATATGCTTGTAAGTAAACAACCATGGGCCGACAAAAGTAAGTTCTCTCCGAGGGACCGGGTAATACAGATTCATGCTTGAGGCATGCACGAGCGCTTTGAATTGGTTTCGAACCCGGGACTTTCCGGCTACGAGACCACTCTACCACTGAGCTATCACGCTTCCTGAAAACCTAAACACATGGTAACGAGTGTACTTTGTTCATAAATGCATACAAAATAAACATTTTTTTTTTATAATGTTTGACATTCCAACAATTTTAAGTACATTTCGAATATCCATCGACTCTATCTCAGACGTATCCTATAGCCAGGTGTGTCTACCTGAATGAGTTCATAAGTATACTGCTCCACCAATACCAGTCCAGTCTTTAATATCTCCTCAAGTAAAATCGATGATATCATTTCCGTTGCTTCCTTGTATCCTAAGCAGTATGGATTTCCAATTTATTCCATTCGTGCCACCGAAATACGACGAAGGCTCGTTAGTATTTTGCTATTTTCTGTTTGTGTATTCATATACCTTACACAACAAAAGCGAATTAAAACAAAAATTGTGTAGATCGTTATATTAGGTTAGGTGTTGAAACTGCTCGACGCTCTTTGCATTTACGTTGATCCGGAATTTTATTGCATTTAGATGTTGATTATACAGGCTTATAAAATCAGGTAATAAAGGAGTTGCATCAAAAATGTTATCTTCATCTCCCTAAAAAATATCTTTAGTTTGAAATATATATCGCGTTCAATGTGACGTTGTTTGTCAAAATAATGACATTACAGTGTTGGAAAGGCGAACTCATGTTCATCTCAAAATTACATTTGCAAAATAGTCATTGCAATACAGCCTGTACTTGACAAGACCAGTTTTAGCAAGATGAATGTCTAAACCATCATTTTACATGACGGTTTATTATGATGTTTAATGATATTTAATATCTTCAATCATATAATAATTTCAACCATGGAAGCTCTAACGTCGTAATAATATTTTTTTCACAGTTTAAGCTGATTCGTCATTTTATACAAATCAGGTTGTCACTGCATTTTATAAAAATTTCTAAACTCTTTTTTTCTTCATTATTTTCACTACAGGTGCCTTTCCTTGTATGTATTCTTCCAGTGCACGTCAATAACCAATTAATGATTATCAATGTAAGAAATTTGGGCATTGCCGAATGATATAAAGGCTTTGAATTTGTAGATGAAGTTTGGAGATGAAAAGAGATTTGATTAGCGATCAAAGAAGGTCACACTCATTTGAAAAACTTCATCATGTTCAGCTGTTCATTAGGCTTTGCTACACGTCTCTCACCCCACCTTCACTCACTCTCTCTCTCTCTCTCTCTCTCTCTCTCTTTCTTCCCCTCTCTCTCCCTCTCTCTCTTCTCTCCCCCTCTCCCTCTCTCTCTCTCTCTCTCTCTCTCTTTCCTTATTTTTTTTTTTTCCTTAATATTTTCAATGATCGATCTATTCCGCTCGATATTCGCTACATATTTGTGGCTCCCTCTTTCTGTCGTCCTATCTGTCTCTTTCTCCTATTCTATTTATCTATCATCCCCTGATCTGTTTATGTCACTTTTTGCCACCTTGTAACTCATATATTGACCTCGTATTTCTGCATCTGCATCGAACATGACACACCTTTCCCCTACGATATCTCTTATCTCTCACTCTCTATTTATCTTCTTACATTTTTGTCATAATAGATTTGTACATAACTTTAGTGTAATTAGTTTTTGTAATTTGTATTTATTCTTTGTAAATGATTTGTAGTTTGTATCGGTGTTATGTTTCAATGTTACGGACTTGCTGAAATTGCTGCATTGCATGTTTTCACATAGCTTTAACGCCCTTCTTTCGTTTACAGAAATAAAGGGCAGGTAAAGGGCATTAACGCCAATGCTTCCATACATCTGTAACGCCTTTTTGGCTCTAACCAGGGAGGGTAAGATTCACCATCAAGAGGGACATTAACGAACCTTATTTCAGATATGGTTAATGCCTTTCTAGCTCTAACTATACTTTTATCCGTTGATTTTTGGTTTCTCTCATTCCCATAGACTTAACACAGTGGCCTCACAGCTCCAGTAGACATTGGGTTAACTTGTTTTAGGTTTGTTCTCCATCTTTCGCATGTTATTCAGCCTGACTAGCATACCGTGATTCCGAGCAGGTGCGTGTGTTTCAATGCTTCATGTTTCTATCTCAATACCAAACCGGGTCACCACCTGAGCGCGAGGTCACCTAAAATGGCGCCAAATCAAGATGTCGTCTGCTAATAAACATTGATCTGTTCAATGCCGAGGCGAGGCCGAGTGAAATGGGTTTCCTTTAAAAAAACGCCGAGATGGATGATGGTTAAGGGGTGGTTGTACTAGTAAGACATTGGGTAGGAGGGGCTGGGGCAAACCATGTTTAACGGGATGTGAATAAAGGTCAGCACCAATTTCTCTTCATTAATAATTTATGAGGGACCTTAAACCCACAAGCCTTGCTTTCAACCAAGGTCACCTCATCTTTCTATTGTAAAGCCTTATTATGTTAAACTTGTTATATTCATGTCATATTTGTAAAGTGTGTTATGAAAGAAAAACAAATCAAACTTGAACTTGAATATTCAGATTATTTTTACTACACGTCAATCTCTAAAGTACATATTCACGTATTAAATATTGGCTAGATTATTGAATTTATCTTCATAATTATTCAGGGGCAAAATGACTTCTTTGTTCTTCTTCTAAACAATTCAAAACAAAACAAACCGAATAGAACAAAATAAATCCAAAACATATTTTGTGGACAACAAATTAGAAAGATTGCAGTTGCCCAACTTACAACAGGTTAACTGTTAATTTCATGAAGAGTATTCAAAGTGTGATTAAAGGGAATTTAAGAATATTTTTTGTTTAGAGATATAATACTTTTGTTTACCTCTTCAGTTTCGAGTAAAGTGCCAATATAGATTATGTAAAGAAAGAAAAAAATAACGAAATAACCCCCCATCCCAAATACAAAAATGAAATATAAAATGAAATACTTATAACATTCAGGAGAAAGAAAATCTCGTTTTAAACGCTGAAGATTGGGACGCGTGTTGCATATTGTCCAACTTGGTAGAAAGTGAATTGTGTCTCGTCAGCTCTGGACGCCACACCAACGTTCCCTATCCACATACACTGTAATCTTAGCTCCCCGGAGTGTTGCATTGCGACATCTATATTGCTTGAATTCTTCAACAACAACAAAGCAAAAGGAAAGGGTTTTAAAGTGCACGTGGTGTTACGCTAGACGAGTCGAAAATGTCATTAACCTAAACCCTGAAAATGTGAAGTTCTCTGAACTATATGGTCTTTGTGAGCCTGTATACGATTTCATACACTCTGCGTCCGGGGAGGTGTCAGAATGGGTGTGTCATGAAAATATACAGGCATCTGAATATTGATTCATCTAGTCGGGTATTCACTTGCTTCAAATGTTATAACAGATGGATGAATAAGGATAACATTCGCGAGAGATAACTTTAATATTAACGATATTCGCAATTTATGTAGCGCCTTATTTTATAGTAAATACAGAGTGCCTTTAATTCGCTTCGATATTTTTTTTTAAAAGGTACTCAAAAGGTATTTTTGTTAAATGATAAGAACATTTATATTTTAAACAAATGAACTAATGTTTCTCTCTGAGGTGTAGCGTTGTTAGCAGGAGTAAGACCTAACTCTTAGCATAGATCAGTGTTTATTACACATAGCTAGATTTTTCAGTTCAAACATGTCAACATTATAACCTAACGCATTTTAGACCCACGTCGTGCGCCTTATCTTTGGCTGTCCATTTTTTTTCTGAGACACCTTATAGAACTTGAATCGAATGAAGCTACTTGAATGCTAAGCTTCCCTCCCCCTTTTGTGTGCAATTGGGTCAAGTGAGGAGACTATTTTTATCCAAAACCGTCTCGAATTTTAATTGAAACTTGACAAATTTCGCGATCATTCTCTAGATGCCCCGTGAGAACTACACATAATACAAAATCAAACAGAAATCTGGGATGGTTATTGCTTGAAAGCGTTGTTATGTCACTCAATAATGTTTGCTTTGAAGTGATATGATTCATTTCACCCTTTTTACGAGTCGCGAGCAAGCAATAAGCAAGCATTTTAAGGAGAAAACTGTTTTTCGGTGCAAACAGTGCTGAGAGTTTCGACTAGCAAATATAGTACTCGCGACCTCATTTCCTTATCTGCCATATACGATCAAAATGTACCAAATTAGATGCAATAAGGAACTTTTTTTCAAAATAAATTCCAAGAGGTAGAACTATAGCCTACATACTACATTTAACAATAATATACAAGAGCGGGACCCAATCTTGAGGAGGCAGGGCAATGGATTGATTGTAGTCAAACGCTCTATTATAAGATGCACGGTTAATAATAATGCGGGGGGGGGGGGGGGG
>BEXV01000637.1:6537-18099 GCA_003118195.1 Hemicentrotus pulcherrimus | reverse complement strand
CCCCCCCCCCCCCCTCCCTTCGTCCATTTCCTAAAAGAAAATAAACTCGAAAGGACCTTCAAGCGTATGATTTATAATTAAGACTATCAAACAAAAGAAAACGAACAAGAATACAACGTCAGCAAACAAGAGTAACGTGTTTATCCATCATAATTTATGCATTCTAAATGTGAAAGTTGTTTATACACCATTCATTTTAAACTTTGCAATTTATTTTATTGCGAATGTTTGTGTGAGATATTTCGAGTATTAAAATATAAATTAGCCGTTAATGATTAATTACATATCATTATTAATGCTTCGAAAATTTTATTCAGCCTGTTTTCGTTTGATATGCTTAAACTAAATTTTAAAAATATCCCTATTTATTTCCCTTAGAGTCTGAAGTGCTAAATAAATTCCAGCTCGACGCCTTTATGTCAGGTTTATCCCGCGCCGGATTCATGGCAATATGCTTTTTTCATAATGTAATTAAAAGAATCGTTTAACAATGTTAAATCTGAGAAACACGGTCCTACATGTTGCCAGTGTCTGTGATATGGTGTAATATTAAAGCCCTAAAAAATCGCGCTTCAAAATGATCAAGAAGTGCCTCAAAAAAGTAAAAAAAATCTTTAAGTGACCGGTTTTACCATGCTCGTTTTCCCCAATGGACTGCAGTGTAATGAAAACCGTTCGGCGAACGGTTTTCAAAATTTGATATTCCAATCATTAATATCTTGATAATCAGACAGGCGATCGGCTTGTAAAACTGTTGCAAATAACTGTATTTCAATGCAAATTACATACGTTAGTTGTTGCTAGGGAGGACAAACGTTATTGCCTGCCCCCACCTAACTATACACAATATATGCAATACACATTCTGACTATTGAAATAAAATTTTTCTTTAGGTGAATGAAATCATTTGTAACTAATACATTTCGAAAATGGCATATTCATACGACTCTTACATCACATTACAAGATTTACACAAATTAAACTAGTCTACTTGTCTTCAACAGATCATGCATTGTGCGCACCTCAAATTGAACGATGAACGTGCGACACCCTTTACTCACCATGCTCCACTAGTCCAACAATTCATTGAAATATTCCTGCAGGTTAGATTGCAAATAGAAAAGAAAGAGTAAATAAGAAAAGAAATAAACCGTAAATAAAAGCAGGAATAGCATGAAATAAAGAAAAAATTCGGAGTGTTAAAAATGACATTTAATCTAAACAAATTGTGGGGGGAGGGGGGAGGGAGAAAACAGAAAGATAAGAATGAACTGATTGAATATTTAATGTTAAAAACGCATTTAAAAAAAAATGAAGTCAACTATGTGCATTCCAATAGCATTAAAATGGTTGCCGCTATATATCTCATGTATTTTAGTGATGGAAAACTTGTAAATATTCAATTCACTTCATTGCAATAATTGCTGTAGCAAAAGAATATCGCATAGGGTCAATGCACTTCAACAGGTCCTGTTAGTGACGTCATGATAATGCGGTTATGAAATTAGAACTGTGGGTGCTATTTCTGCCTACATTAATTTATTTTCTCCTTTATCATTTTCAACAAATGATTGTTGCCACCCGATCCAGCCATACTGCCCTTCCCCCTCTGTCGTCTCTGCCCTTCTGTTAGTCTCTCCTCTGACTCTCTCACTCTCTTTCACTATTCTCTACCTCTATAATGTCTCTTTCTTATCTTCTTTCTCTCTCATTCTCCCTCTCTGTCTTTCTATTTATCTTCTTTTTTCCTTTCTCTCTCTCTCTCTCTCTCGCTCTCTCACTCTCTGTCTTTCTATGTCTCTTCTTCTTTCCTTTCTATCTCTCTCTCTCTATCTCTCTCTCATTCTCCCTCTCTGTCTTTCTATTTCTCTTCTTCATTCCTCTCTCTCTCTCTCTCTCTCTGTTTCATTGTGAACCTAATCATTTCTCTCATGTTTGCTTCTCTCGGTTCGGGTCTCTTATCCCATCCCTTTCTCTGTATCGTCTTCCTTACATTATTCTATTCTAACCGACTTTTTCCGAACTACACCTGCTAATATTACCATCATTGGTGGGCGGGCATAAATAGTCAATTTTGACTGAATTGTCTTAAAATCTAATTTAAACAAAAAAAGGGGGGGGGGAGTGAATCGAATATTTTTTACAAAATCCGTTGATTCCTTTGATCTTCTTTTTGATAATGTTAGGAGCTTATTCATTCTTTTAGGAGAAAATCTTTCTAAAAATGTATGTATTGAACAATAGCTTTACAGCTCGGAATTCAATCGATGGTGATATGTTGTTATTTCGTTGTTGTTCCGGTGCTACTATAGCTGTTAATTTTGTGTTGTTTTTTCTTCAATAAAATCATCTTTTTTCAATAATGCTTTCGAATTTGCCAAACATAACAGACCATATATGAATATAGATACATGATAAAACCAATAGAATCAACATCAAGAATAAAGCTGATTATACAAGATGATTTTTCTTTTAAAGCAACACAATGTTTGTATTGTTATTATTGTCAAGGTTAAGTTGTTGAGCGCCTAATATAGTCCTAACGCCCACTCTCCCACTCCCCCTCCCCGTCAACAAACAAATACACCAGTTTGATGTTGTTCTCCCCTTGCCGTGTTAACCATAATCCAGATTAAATCCAGATTAAATCCATTGTGAATGCGGCATCTAATTGACTCTATTTAAAGACTACTTGAAGACTAGTCCAGTTGTTTTGACCCTAATTATGTACAGGCTCCACTCTCTACAGGAAATGCAATGTTGACAAACGGATGGGCAGCTAGTCTAGCACTGACATCTTAAAGTCGTAGAAACAGCAGCCAGAAACATTCAAATGAATATGATAAACGAGTATTTATCACTGCAATCCGCATCTTATCATACGTGTTTAACTTACTTGCGATATATTCACATTTTATTTATTTTGTTGTAACATTTTAAAATTTTGTATCTATAATATATCATCTAAAAAACTTTGAATATTTGAAATTCGAACTTAGAAGCAAGATTTTGTTCTAGCAAATTGCTTGTTTCATTCATTTGTTTTCTAGTTTATAATTGTGATCATTATGAACAATCACACATTAAGTATAATCTCAACAACATTAGTATTATTAATTACCCACAAGAAATCGAGAAGTAATCAGATCTAAAGGCATCGTTTAACAATATTAAATCTGAGATGCATGGCCCTACGTGTTATCAGTGTCTTTGATATGGTGTGATATTGAAGCCCTAACAAAAATTGCGCTTCAAAATGATCATGAAGTGCCTCAAAAGAAAGTAATAATCTTTGAGTGACCGGTTTTTACTATACTTGTTTTCCCCAATAGACTGTAGTGTTATGAAAACCGTGAGGGAAAGCAAAATTTGATTTCGATTTAAAATCATAAATATCTTGATAATCAGACAGACGACCGGCTTGTAAAAGTCATGGGGTTCCTGCCTGACCTAAAGGTTTATTATTATCATTGCAGCATGAGCTCAATTCAGGATTTCGTTTCAGAATCTGAGACAAAGTTACCCAATACCTTTAAGTCAATATTTGGTATATGCATCTTATAAACAGGGTGTGCATTTCTATAGCTAGATACCCCGTTTTTTGGTTTGTTTGTTTAAGTTTAAGAGGATTTCTTCTCTGTAATTACCTGATGAACATATCCGGTCGGGAAAGGAAATCACAAGAAGTGTAATCCTCTAGAACCCTTTTTTTTTATATTATCAACCTTTTTTGAAATGCCTGGGTTCAACATAATATTGAAATTTAAAAAGGCACTCCTGAATTTTCCTATAATCATTTCAACATAAAATTGATATTATGTCAAATTGATTCGGGGTCAAATCGTATAAGATTTCAGTCTCTTTGTTCTACAAATCTCATCCAATGTATTTAAGTCATCGGTACTGAATTATTTCAAAGTAAGATATGAAACAATATGGCTGTTAGTAGCATGCGCTAAAAGGAAAAGGTTAAATTGAGGACTCTATCGAAAGGTTGTGCGATCTGAACTTGCTCCGTTCGTGCGCCAGCGATCTGACGAAGCCGTTGTTTGGCAAAAATCTGAAAAACAATTTCAATCGAAATTTCTTATCGATCAGGCTTGTGCCTGCGATCAAATATCCTCGTATATGCCTTTGATGGGTTTTAATACCAATTCACGACGGCTCGGCTTACAATGCAGGACTCCATTCCTCCACCGAATGAAATAGATTATCGTCAATCATGGAGAGCTATGAGCAGTGTGGTTAGGATGAGGGAGAGGGTGAGGGATGTGGAACAGGGTCATTTCGTGTGATCAGCAAGAGGACACCACCAGGAAAGAATCCTTCTCTTCGAAATATTTCTTTTTGTTTCTATTTGTTGTCACATATTTTTATCACTATAGGCCTACTTATTAGACAGGAATATGTATTTTGGAACGTCTATATATATCATGCTGGTGTTAGTGGCAGAAGTGGTTTCAAGATGGGAGGAGCGGGGCGTGGGGGGGGGGGAGGGGTTAAGAGCCGTCACGGTCCACATATCGTGTATTGCGTAATGCTTGTGTAAAACGAAACTTTATCACAAAAAAGGACTGGTGTAGGCACGCCAGATTACCCGCTCCCCATGCATATCCACCGATAGATAATAGGGACTTTTAGATTTGCGCGGACTGATTTGTGTGACGTCCATTCAAGGACGTCGATCGTAGCAATCCACGTCGTCGTTGTGCAAATCTAAAAGTTCCTATTAGTGGTCAAGTAATTAATTGCCTATCTATAGGCTATACTGCTCTTACTGGGCTACGAACCCTGGTCACCATGTCCATCGCTTTTTCCGCGGACGCTCTACATTTCGTAGTATTTACAAATGCAAGTATGTTGAAGGGAAATGCTTGCCTCCATGCATGGGGAGGGAGTTTTGTATGATAATCATAGACCACTGTCGGGGAGACAAGTGTTATATCTGTCATTTATTTAATTGTATAATACAATAGCTAAACATCCCACTTATAAATGCAAGTTTGATCGTTGGAACTACAATCATGATGTACAACGGGAGGTGTAGGGCAGTTACGGTAATTGAGTTCATCGTGTCACAGTTCAGTCCCTTTAATAAGCTTCCCTCGCCATGATAGACGGGAATGAGGTTATGAGGTATTTCCGAGATCCACTTCGGGATGCAGGTCGACGTCGAGCAAATATGATGGCGGATGAGGTGTAGTAGCGGTTACCATGGAGACGAGTAGGCTGACCTGATTGTATTTGAGCGTTACGACCATTGGTTGGCAGGGATAAAGCACGTCTGGTGTTTGCTGGGATGGTCTTAACCTTCAAGAGCTGTTGATTGCTTTTAAGGAGGAGGAGAGGGGTCTCTGGTATCGGGTAGATGGCGACAGAGAGGGGAAGGGGTGCTTGGTGTCGGGTAGATGGCGACAGAGAGGGGGCAGGGAGGTAGGGGTGCATGCTTGGTATAAACGGGTAGATGGCGACAACGAGGGGGAGGGGGTGTTTGGTACTAGGTAGATGGGCTCAATGACAGGGGACATGGGTATGTTATCGGGTATATGGCGGCTATATGGTGGGGGTGGTACTTTGTATCGTATCGGGTAGCTTGTGACGGATACCTTAGGTATATTGACAATCGGGGAGGGGGAAGGGGCGCGTGGTATCGGGTAGATGGTGACGGATAAGAGCTTTACGAGGCCATGAGCTGGTATCGAGTAAAGATGGATGAAAGCTGGTGATCATGTGTGTGTAATTATTTGCTATCTTGATATCCATGCTAATTTCAACCATCCTAGTTATCTTCAATAATACAATCGTCACAGTGTATCAGCCCCATATGTCTATATACGATACAAGTTTCTTCGATTTTATCACCGTTTCCTCGTTTCATTTGTACCACTGTATTATTTTTCCAATTGTCCTACTATTACCATCTCCCTATCCAAGTTTACGATTGCATCGTCATTGTTTGACACACCATTTTGCATGAAGTTTTATTCACAGAAGGTTAACTAGATCCCAAAATGTGATGAGTTTCAATTTGTATATCATTATGAAACTTTAACAAAGATATTTTGTTGTTATTGGGGTTTGTCAATAGCACAGCAGTTTAATACCACAAAAAAGTATCTCCATAATATCGTTCCAATACTGCCAACAACTTTGAGAAGGAAAAGAATGGTGAAACTTTACACTATACATTTTCATTTGTCATGTTTTTGTATGGATTTGTTTTTGGTTTTTCGTTATCCCTATGGAATAAAAAAAAAATTAAAAATGTTTTTCATCCCGTATGATATTCCATTTACCTCATACAAAGAGCTAAGGATACCTCAGGGAGGACCAAAACTTTTCTCGAACATACAATAAACAGGCACAGAGAGAGAGAGAGAGAGAGAAAACCCAGACCCGAGACATGCATGTACGTGAAGTATAGAGAGCTGGAGAAGGGCAACCTTATAGTAAAGTGTTTGGTGTAAAGGCTTTAAGGTTAGACGGTAAGAAATCAATGATCTTAGCATTCAGCTAGGCTCTACACCTGTCAGCCAGGATAATGAATAATTCAAGCTTGTCGGTAGACTCTGAGAGAACGAACCCACATCGACCAATCGATCCCTGGTAATGGGGGTTTAGAGTATTTCCGGCCCCCAGTTTGAGGGGGGTATTCACTCTCTACTCTTCTTCAACCATCTCTCTCTGTCTCTCTCTCTCCCTCTCTCTCTCTCTCTCTCTCTCTCTCTCTCTATCTGCGAAAATATATTGCCCTCTCTCTCTATTTCTCTCTTTTTCCCCCGCCATTCTGTCCCTCGTTCATTTTCTTTCTCTCTCTCTCTCTCTCTCTCTCTCTCTCTCTCTCTCTCTATTGTGGCGTAGTGGATTCGTCGTCGGACTGTGAATCACAGGATCCGCGGTTCGAGTCCCGCCACAGCATTAATGTACATGTACTTTGGCAAGACATTAATCTAAACTTGCCACTCTCCACCCAAATGTTAAATGGGAACCGGTAGGAAGGAATTCCTTAAAAGCTCTGAGCTGCGAAATCGGCAGCTTAGCATAGCCGGGTAATGTTGTGCGCCTTGAAGACCTTGCAAGGTTGATACGTGCGCTATATCAAATCCATTATTATTATTATTATTATTTTTATTATTATTATTATTATTATTATTATCATTATTATTATTATTATTATTAATATACTCTCCCCAACTCTCTCATTTATTCCTTCCCGCCACTCCATATATTGTATCTCTGGTACCCCCCCCCCCTCTCTCTCTCTCTCTCTCTCTCTCTCTCTTTCCCTCTCTAATCTCCCTTCTTCCTACCTCCATTACACCCCCTCTCTCTATAGATGGTGATGATAATGGAACTGATGATGATACTGATGCTAATGATGATGGTGATGATGGTGACAATAGAAAGTGTCAGGAGGAAGATCGAGCAAGGTTGCTACACTGATATTCCAATTATTTGGTTTTCATGTCTACAATGATGAAATATAGTGGCTCCCCCAACTGAATGCAGAAGAAAATGGATATAAAGGGGAGAAAGAGAATAGGAACTGAAGGCTACTGACAATCATGACTATATAGGCGGTCCGCCACCCGTGATAGATGGACTCGGTATTCTCATACTGCAGCAACGGAATTCGGTCAAATATGTAACTTGGTCGCTTTACGGTGAAGAAAAAAAGTTATTTCATAATTGTATTTTGATGATATGTGGCCCCAATCGGGTGCAAGGGCGTAAATCCAATAAATACCAGGGTATTGCATGTTTTTTTATGACGTAGAAGGTGTGATGCGACTGGGTGTATAAAATGCACATGTGATTACAACATCGCTTTTGGAAAACAATATACTAATTTCATTTGGAACAAGGCACTAGTTGGAGATATGAGGTAGTTTCTAATGCCTGGTTTATATGGTGCAAATGAAAATCAATTATGGTAAAAGCCCCCGATAGCACATGAACATACCGTCATCAGCACCTAGGGTGGATTGTTATCAATATTACAACGTGGTTAGGCTACTCAATTTAAGGTATCAAACCCAGTGAGAATTTAGGGAGAGGAGGGGTGGAAGAGGGACGGAATCGGGCAGGTTTCGCGGGGGGGGGGGGGGCAGAATAAAGAGGATGAGGATAGATGTTGAGATAGGGGTAAGAGAGGTGAAAGTGAAATATAAAATACAAAGAGAGAATGAGATAGGGGAAAGAGAGGTGAAAGTGAAATATGAAATACAAAGAGAGAAAGCAAGAAAGAAAGAGAGTGTGTGTACGTGTGTGTGTGTGTGTGTAAGAGAGAGAGAGAGAGAGAGAGAGCGAGAGAGACATAAAGAGACAGAGAGGGGTGAATAGGAGAGAGAATAAGAATACTCATCAACACCATCGCCATCATCTACAAGATAAAATGATCGCATTACATCATTTTAATAAACCTTGTTAACTTTCCTTTTTTCCACTCTGATGATATCACGAAGGTGAAATGGGAGTAATTTGGAAGACAAAAATTTAATTTTCTTCATTTTCAATCAAGCAGTTTGCGCTTCTCTAATAAAGTCACCTCCTTTAATTGAATTTTCTTCTTTTCGCTCTTCATCTCAACAAAACACTTCACCTCAGTAAATTTGCCCAAAACCGATTGCATTTTGTCCAAATTGAATAGGAATCAATAAAGGCTTAGGTTTAGAGGCTGCATGCCCTGGTCAAGCATGCCCGTGACCGCGTTTATTCTACAGGGATGGAGAGAGTGAGAGAGAGAGAGAGAGAGAGAGAGAGAGAGAGGAACAGACAGATATAGAGAAGCAAAGTCGTTGAGTAGTCATGGTAGTAGAGGTATGGTGTTAGGTGTGTTTCCACTAGCTAATTTACGATGTTTACATTGATGAATAATGAATGCACTTGTCACAAGAGAGCGAACGTTAAGATGAAATCTCAACTTATTGGAGGGTCCCCGTGTGGACAGCTTTTAATGTTCAAGTACATGTAATATAGAAGAGAGGAAAGGGCACGTATTTTGCTTATTGTCCATCTTAATCTTAATGTCTTTACGCATCCCCAACTAAGTGAAGACAAAAATAAGAAAACAAGAACAAGCAACAACAACACAGAGAAAAAAAGAAACGGTTTAGAAGCCATATGGGCCAAATAAATGTTCGGATTAAAATGATGAAGAGGGAGAGAGACATAGACAGAGGCAAAGACGGAGAGACATATAGAAATAGAGAGAAAGAGAGAAAATATAGAAGAATGTTCAAACCATTGTACCGACACACGCTCAATCATCATTGAAAGATAGAAACTAATGGTGTATATAATCATGACACTGGAGAAATACCAATTCATTATACATGTACAATGAATTAGCAAAACATTTCCAACATTATTACAAACGCGTAAAACAATCCGTGTGAAAGTTCTCTTTGCTTTGGACAGCCAAGCCGAACCATGATTGACTCTATATACCATGACCAATGAAGGAGAACTGATGAGTACTTCAATGTAATAGGAGAGGACTTGGAAACAACACGATCTGCACATACTCTCATCTACCTTCATTCAGCTTTACATTTTTTTCTCCTCAATGGTTTGCATTTACCTCATCAATGA
The DNA here is from genome assembly GCA_003118195.1 of Hemicentrotus pulcherrimus. Classification (NCBI taxonomy): domain Eukaryota; kingdom Metazoa; phylum Echinodermata; class Echinoidea; order Camarodonta; family Strongylocentrotidae; genus Hemicentrotus; species Hemicentrotus pulcherrimus. The sequence goes on along the minus strand of BEXV01000637.1, from coordinate 8,505 downwards.
CAGGGCAATTTTAAAGGGCGCTATCAGCGTCCCTTTTCATCGTAAGCTTTCAGGCTTGGTCAAATACGACGCGGTCAACCGCCGCAAAAAAGCCGCCGCGGTCATTTTCTGTTACGTGTTAACGAATGGCAACTGGCAGCGCCCAATAAAAGAATTGCGCGTATCTACTGAGCTCGGTGTTATACATGTTTGGAGAATACAGACATTTAGGCCCGAATTCACAAAGGAGGTAATTTGTCGACAAACATAGGTTCATGTACGTCATATGGCGCGTTTTTACGCGTTTTTACAAACCTAGGTTTGTAAATACAACAAATACAGACCTAGGTTTGTAAACACGCGTCAAAACGCGTCATATGACGTACATAAACCTAGGTTTGTCGACAAACCTCCTTTGTGAATTCGGGCCTTTAAGAGCATTACACTTTGCGTCCTCATAAAATAACTACCGCGCTTCTGCTGCATCATATCCGAATGAACTTTACTAACGTCAACTTAAAATATCAGTCAATTTAATTGAATTTATTTATTGTCATGCACAAATAAAAAGAAGCCATGACAATCATCTTGCGACTCACATTTGTATGAAATATTTCATTGCAAAATATTACAACTGCATTTTTAACACCCCCTCTCACACACACACACACACACACACACATACATACACCAAAAAAAAAAAACTAAAAAAGGAAGAAACAAACACCTAAAAAATCGAATAGAGCAACATTTGTGGTACAGGTTAAAATAATGTTGAAAATAGTTATTTCATTTTTGGTTTTTTAACTGGTTAGTGCATTGCCAATTTGAATATTATTTGATGCTTATTTCATTTTCTTTAGACCCCTTGAAACTCACAAAATAAGGTACCAATTCAATCATGGAAGTGTCCTGAGCGAGAATGTTTTTATTCATTCGTGAATCGTATTTGGTATATTTTGAATCAAAAGATAAAGATAAACAACATTGTCCGGTTGTGTTTTTGAAAAATATTTGGAGAATGTTTAATTTGAGTCAACTCCACAGTTTCCATTTTTCATCCTTTACATCAGATGAAGAATTGTGTGTATTTTGGCGATACAATGTAAACAAAAAACATAACATCATGAAGTAAAACCTCTGCTCTATTTTAATGAAATAAATACAACCAAATACAGAGAGCTGATAGTCCATTTCTCCATGGCAACGTTGAGAATGATAATTATTGGACACAGTTAGTTTGTTGAACATGTTGAATATGTCTTTCAGATAACCACGATAGAACTAAAACAGAATAATAAGTATGCACCTTACAATACGCAACTGTAAGAAGGGTAAAGTAACATAATAAGCATATTTAGGTTATTTAGTGTCAACACTCAACAGATACATTTCCGCGGAATAATTTTCTGCCGAAGATATCTGAGCATACCTGTAGATAGATGTAATTAGATTATCGAAGATTATTTCTAAGAAAGCTGATAGTTGCCTCGTCTGCGTTATCACAAGATGTGAGCGGTTTTAGATAAGATGAAATCTTGGATATACTAACGACAAACTACATGATGAAATGGTAGAGAAGCAATTCCAGTAGAACCCTTATCTTATAATTTTTAACGGGTAATCTTTTGCAAAAAGTTCAAGAAGATTTTTCTATATCAACCCCCACCCCCATCATTCATCTATCCTATATGCTATGGTTTCACCATGGTGTCTGTTTAAAGCCAAATGGTTAGCTCTGTGTAAAAGTATCATATCTGCCATTTGGCTCCAAAAAGATCATATTTTCACTTTGGTTTGTCCTTCTCTTTACCACAGTTATAGATCTGCCTCTTCCTTTGAAAAAAATTAAAGCAATTCTCTGGCTCTGATCAGAAAACCCTTACTTAGTAACTTCATTGAAAGTCTAAACGTCCTTTTTAGGGCTACATACCTTTTCTCTCTCTTGCCCCCTCACATATTTTGTTCTGTTTTGTCATATCTATACAC